>VOQJ01030634.1:2722-23799 GCA_015052665.1 Apistogramma diplotaenia
TTGCTCTTGTGACAGGCAGTGAAGTGTAGATGTAGAGATAAAGGTTTCGGGCAGGAATAGCAACATCAGGCTGATTGGTATTTAATTAGTTTCCTGCCTTACAGTTTGACCGTCCTGTGGGAGTTCAGTAACTTGTCAGCGCAGATGATTGCTCGGTCAAGGCTGTCATGTGAGGCTGTTTGTTCAGTCTGTCCTAAAGCTTTAACACTGGACAGCAAGCTCTTCATTTTCTGTTCTCACAGCATAAATGCACATCAAACCATATTTGATGTTTCTTTGACCATTTTCTCCCTCTCTGCTCAGATGCCTGGCTCTTCAGGCATGAGTATGAAGAAGACCATCGGACACCGGGGCGTTGAGACAACCACAGGAGAAACCACATACAAAAAGGTAAAAGGCAGGGGTCAGGGTCGGCAGCGACTTACTGACACTCGCAGCTGAGCCTGAGCGTTAAAGGGGGAAACGGTTCAGTGTGTTGGCCCTTGTTTGATGTTTATATTCTAAAATTAGCTTAGAAGTTCCTCTTGCTGGAAATCCAAGAATAGTGAGTGAAACACCAGAAGTCACAGGGGTAAAATCCGCTTGTTCCAGTGCTTACTCTCTTTTCCTCGCTGACCTCTCCAGACTACGTCATCTGCCCTAAAGGGGGCAATCCAATTGGGCATCACTCACACAGTTGGCAGCTTAAGCCAAAAGGCGGAGAGGGATGTTCTCATGCAGGACTTTGTGGTTGTTGAAAGCATCTTCTTTCCGAGGTCTGTAATACAAGTTGTATTTGAATGCACAAAGTGAATTATTATTTTCCATTTTTCATAGTATTTAACGGCTCGTCCGCTTCTCGCTCTTTCCAGTGAAGGCAGTAACCTGACCCCTGCTCATCACTACAGCGACTTCCGCTTTAAGACCTACGCTCCTATCGCCTTTCGCTACTTCAGGGAACTGTTTGGCATTCGGCCAGATGACTACTTGGTGAGTATTTACCCCAGGCCTGTGCTGCCATGTTGACAACAGCTGCCCTTCTCAACTTCATAAATGTTTGAATGTGTGCATACTGTATATATTCAGTGGTCTTAGCAAACACAGTCCTCTTTTATTGTAGAAATAATGATCGATGGCTGAAGGCCTTTTATCATTTTTTTAATTTGTAGCCTGTGATGATGATGCTTTTGTCTGCATCATCACCACATTTGTTGGCACTGGTGGGCATGGAGCTGCGCCATCTCAGACAGAATGATGAGCCTTAGTCCAAGTGTTTTTTTTTCTTTCTAACTCTTTCTCTGCTGTCAGCACTGTGAACGCTGATAATGGTGTCTCTGTATTTCAGTTCGATCAATGAAATAACTGTGTTATCAGGAGCCAGTGACCCATACAGCTTACCTCAAAAACACAGACACTGTTTTTCTTCTTGATTTGTTATTGATTCCGGTTTCTCTCAAAGTATTCTCTGTGCAACGAGCCGCTGATCGAGTTGTCGAACCCCGGAGCCAGCGGGTCCCTCTTCTATGTCTCCAGCGATGATGAGTTTATTATCAAGACCGTCCAGCACAAAGAGGCAGAGTTTCTCCAGAAACTGCTGCCTGGATACTTCATGGTGAGTCTGGATAGTTTATTGGTGAATATTAACACACGCAGAGGTGGTTTAACTGAGTGGAAACTCTAAAAATTCCTGTCTAATTTAAGGGTCTTATTTCTTTTTTTTTAATGTTCCCTCTCCCTTTCAGAATATAAACCAAAACAAGCGCACCCTCCTGCCCAAATTCTATGGACTGTATTGCGTTCAGGCGGGGGGTAAGAATATCCGTATTGTTGTGATGAACAATCTCCTGCCACGAATCATCCCCATGCACCTCAAATATGACCTGAAAGGCTCCACGTATAAGAGACGAGCTTCCCCTAAGGAGAGAGAAAAGGCTGTCCCCATTTACAAAGACTTGGACTTCATCCAGGACATGCCCGATGGCCTGCTGCTGGAAGCGGACAACTTCAACGCTCTGTGCAAGACTATACAGAGGGACTGCCTGGTGAGTCACGCAGAGATGCATGTTTTTTATAGATTGTTATTCAAGGCGCGAGCACTAAAGAATATGGAAAATGCCTTACTAAGCTCAAATAGTGCACCAATGTAATACATTATTTTTAAACCCTTACATAAAAGATGCACACAAAAAAAGCAGCAAAAATGTGGACAAATATCAGACTATTGCGAGTCATAGTTTATCTTGTATAATGAAAGCCCTTACATTGTAGATAGTCTGCAGACGGTTTGACAGATTGCACAGCACATGTGAAATCCTCCTTGGATGTAACATGCTGGTAGTTTGTTAAATTTTAGTTCTTACAGAGACTTTTATCATTTCCAGTTTCTCCAAAGTCGATTAGTCATTGTTGATGGTCGGTGTTGGGGGTTGTTTGCTGCTGGGCTTCACCACAGTTGTAGGATCATCAGCAGACAAGTGTGTAGTGTTGAAAAGATGACTCACGCTTGCATGACACTGCGAGCTAATACTTTGCTTTGAGGGACAGTACCATCTGAAATGGCTAATCATTCCAGGGTTTTCAGCCACCAGAGGTTTTGGCCTTCCACCAAAGAAAAATCAGTAGGGCTATAATTTTTAACATGTTTTTTTTTTTAGTTCCTAAGTGGGATTTACTCAAGCAGATTGTTTGATTCCCATGTAGTTACTATAAGAATGTAGTAACTTGCCAAAATCAGGAAGAACACCAAAAATAAAGAATTTAACTAATAATACTAAGGATCATTAATTAATATACAGAATGCATACATCATAGACCTAAAGCATGCTTATATTTAGTACACAGTGAGGAGGGAACCAGAGTCCACAGGAAATCAGTGATGTGCAGCTACATGTAAAATAACTGCTGGAAATGCAAAGTAGGCAGGTCCTGAGTCTTGACTTGAAGGGTAGTTGACTAACTTAGGACAGAGTGATAAATGCATTAGAGCTTTTTCCCAACTTCAGACCACATGACCCATTTTAAAATGTGATCGTCTTCTACAACCCACAACCCTTTATTCACAACCAGCTCTGATCATCACACAGGTGGAAAAGTTATTCCCTTTTGATCCTCCAACTGTTTTACTTTCTAGAATAGTCTCTTTCTGACTGACTGAGATATACGATCAGTTCAGGATTAATAAAAAAGAGAGAATAATAATAGAGAGTACTGTAATGCCTTGGAACTGTATTTATTTCAGTTTCTTAATAAAATGTAAATATTTGAAAGCAGTTTGTAACTAAATCACAAAGCTCAAGTCCTTTAGGATCCCAAAAGATAATTTTAATAGTGAAATCAGTGTTACTTTGTAACCAGCATCCTGTCCTATCAGGTTATCCTATAGAATTTAAATATATTAAAGTTAAAATTGTATGTCATTGCTCATTTAAAATGTATTTATTTAAAATGTAACAAATCTTATGAGACTTTGGAAATTGCCACATTAGGGGGTTACCTAGGCAACTGGAGCCTAAATTGTCCATTAGCGACCAACCGTCAGCGGAAAAATCTCTCACATTACTTCCTGTGTAGACACTACTTCAGTGTGTATTTCAGCTTTAGGTTCAGGCTTTATTTTCAGTGAAAGATTGAATCAAAATCAGGTTTCACTTAAAGGTTTATTTTTGTTCTAACCTATTGTTGGTTTGAATCTGTGTCCCTCAGCCAGCACAGTCTAACATTTACACCTGATTTTCATTGCACTTCTATGTCTAATGCAGCTCCTGCAGAGTTTCAAGATCATGGATTACAGTCTGTTGATGGGCATCCACAATATGGACCAGGCCAGTCGAGAGAAGGAACGTGGCGGAGGCGGTTCGGTCGACAACACGGGGTCTGAAGGCGCAGTGACCCCAGATCAACGCCGACCACAAGCACAGAAAAGTCTGTATTGTACAGCGATGGAGTCCATCCAGGGGGAGGCTCGAGGGAAGGGCGCTTTGGATTCAGAAGATCAGTGAGTGTGGCCACCAGCACGTTTGAGACGTCTTTGTCTGCTGGGAGATTTGTGACAGTGAATGAAGAAGTGTGTTGTTTCTCTGATCTTGCAGCATGGGTGGTATTCCTGCTCGCAATAGCAAAGGAGAGAGGTTGCTTATTTACATTGGCATCATTGATATTCTTCAATCCTACAGGTATGTGTTTCAGAGCGGCCAAATCAGCTGTTTATATAAACATTTGATTCAATCATCACACCACTTAGATCATTTCCACAAAATAGTTTTATTATGTTGTATTATTTAGATTTATTAAGAAGCTGGAGCACTCCTGGAAGGCTTTGGTCCACGATGGGGTAAGAGCCTGTACACCGTGCATCACACTGTGTTGAACTTGGGCTTTAAAGAATTAAGACAGCTGTTATTCACTTGTAAGTGTTGGTGAAATTAAACAGAAATGCTGCATTTCTGCTTTGGGACAGTTTGAACTGCATAAAGTCTGTCAGGTTGTAATAATCCCCTTCCTGTTTTGCTTCTTTAGGACACAGTTTCGGTTCACAGACCCGGCTTCTATGCAGACCGCTTCCAGCAATTCATGTGCAACACAGTGTTCAAGAAAATTCCACGTAAGCGTACCTCTATTTGTCCCGCTGATTCATTTGAGAGCACAGGTGTGAAAAGCCCTCTTTTCACTGATTATTTCCTCTCGTCTTCTTCAGTAAAACCATCCCCATCCAAGAAGAGCCGTGGTGGAGGTCAGGGAGGGCTTAGGAGGGCGCCCACGCTGGGAGCACCCACACCGCTCTCCCACACAACAGGACAGTCAGCCGTGGACTCCAGATTAGTTTACCACTCCCATTTTAGAAGTACAGATTCAGAGGTCGACAGTGGTAAGCGCTATTGCAAGTAATGAGATCACATTAAGCAGATCTGTGATGTGGGGAAAAAGTTCAGGTCCACTTTTTTTTTTATCAATCATAAAATGGGTTAAAAAACATTAATTTTACAGAGACAAAAGTCAATACAACTGCATCAAAGTGCATCAGTTTTCTGAGCAGTTTAGCTTGGTTGGGTGGGGCTGGACCCTAACCTAGCTGATAAGAGACATACAGAATCCTTACTGTGAGGCGAACCACTGCACCACTCTGCTAGTGCAGCCTTTAAATGGCTAGTCAGCTATTTAATTTGCGCTCAGCAGGAGCTCCTCACAGGCTGAATCTTATTAAAAGCTGCATTTAGGTTAGTGATGAGCATGTCAAAGTTGCATTAAATAACCTTATTGATACTTTGTTCTCAGGTATGCAGTCAGGCAGACCGGATCTGGTTCCCAGAACTCCCCCGCTGGTAGACAACCCCGCTGACTGTGAGGCCAACCTGTCCACCTCATCACAAGGCAGCACAGGAGTGGCCTCCACCTCTCCTCCCCTGCGGTAAAACCTCTCATCTTCCTTCTCATGCTCGCGCTCTGTTTTTTTTTTTAATCCCTTCTGACTCTGACTTTCCTCTGCAGGTCCGTAGGCGTGGAAGTGCACAAATCGGCAAACACGGACTGTGACCAGGGTGCTTCCCACAGGTGCAGACAAGTACAGAGTACAACCAAGTCTTTTTTTTTTTTTTTTTTCCCCCCCCCCTCTCCCCCCTTCTATTCTTTTTTTTTTTTTTTCCCCCCCTCATGTTACTCATTGAGTCTCGTTGACTTATCTGTGTTACAGTTTGGGAGCAGAAGAGGCTTTAGATAATTCAGGCAACCTGTCTGGAAATGAAGATGTAGTTTCTCTGTCAGACATCGTCCCCGAGACCAACATCTGTTTTGTAAGTCTGAAAGACGTTGAGTTGTTAGGTTTAGATTTCTGATATGCTGCACAATCTTAATTACTTTTCTTTTTTTTTTCCTTTTTTTTTGCAGTAAAAGATGAAACACTGAGGTGGGCAGAAGAAAGGCTAAAATGAACTGGAGTCAATCATCCACCGCAGACCCTCCGTCGCTCCTCTGCTGTTTTCTGACCTCTGCAGGTTTGTACAGTGGCCAGTGGATAACACAGCAAGGTTTGCGACCGTGCAGACAGCAGTGATTTGGAAGAAGATGGTGTGCGGTAAACTTCAGACTTACCCAGCCATCAACACCGTCACTGCACGTGCACATTTGTCCGCACCTGTACAAACTGTCTTTAATACACACTCAGAAAAAGGCTCACAGCCCTGAAAGTGGCAGCTTTTTAGCAACTGCCAGCATTACACTGACTAGACAAAGATTTCCCTTCATGTCTGTCTGCAGCGATTATAAAATAACAAAATAATGAGTTGTATATTGTAAAAAAAAAAAAGTCAGTTTCACCATCACCAGTGGCTCATGGAAGGCAGTCAAATTATCCCTGAAGAGCCAGTCATCCTGCCCACTATTCACAGCTTGAGGAGATGTGAGTGGGCAGAGACGGTTCAGCAGGAACACACACAAAAGCACATGAAGGGCAGAGCCTACATAGAGTAGAAGGAGGAATGAATGTTACTGTGTGCTCATGCACAGTCTCAGTGGGTTCACATCTCCGTGACTCCCACTCCAGCGTTCCCGTTATTGCACATCCATCTTCCCTCAGCACTCTAAGCTGTCGATGTCTCTATCGGCCATCGATGGAAATCCTTCAAATCAACACCCGCTGCTGTCGACTCTGCAGTCATGTTTGCGTTTCTCTTCACTGACTGTACAGTATTCATTTAAAACAGCAGAGGGAAGGGTTTAACTCGACCTGTGTGGTCATTTTTTTTTCTTTTGTTTTATAAGTTATTCTTCTGGAAGCCTCAGTGGTGCCACATGGATCATCACATGGCTGAATGTATGTTGTAGGGTCTTTCTTACATTTAAAAAAAAAAAAGTGTCTTACTAACATGGCAGACTACACTTATCTAACCCTGAACATCCCCCCGTCTGATGTGGCCATATGTGCTGAAGGATAAATGTAACAGCATTGCAGGTCAGTAGATGCTGTTCAGTTTTTTTTTTTTAATTTAAAGTTGCTTTCTGTCATGTCTGTGCCTTTCTGTGTCGGCCCCTTCTCCTCACATGCGATGAAAACATTTTTCCAGGTGTGCACAGAAACCTGCCTTATCACTACAGCTGAAGTTATCCATTTGTCTGTCTGGCCCAAACAGGAAGTCACTTTGTAGACTTTCAGATTTTAATGCAAACTGTAGTACAATCCGTGGGTTCTCCAGCTCAGCCAATCACATCGCTCCCTGTCACGTCTTACAAGAAGAATGCCTGTCTCCTCATTTCTGCTGGTTACAGAGATGACACCCACGCCCACGTCCACTCAGACCAATATTCATAACAAAAAGTGATTTTTGTGTTGTTTTTATGAAGTGTTGCACAGCTTTGAAGTGGCTGTGTTTATTGTACTGAGATGGCTCACAGTAAGTGTGTGTTGGGTTTTTTTCCCTCCACAAGCTATATCTGATAATGAAATCACAACCAAGTGACTGAAGTAAAACTCAACAAATCATCTCATTTAAGGAATCCTTATTTATGTTTGTTATTAAGCACATGTGGTCTATGCAGCGGGGGGGTGAGCTGTCAATAGAGGAAATGAGGAAAATTATTCCTGTTCATAAATGCACAGTTGAGGATCTAAGAGTCTTTTTGTATTCTGAGCAAGTCATGGCACCAAAGAGAAGAGAAGAGAAGAGCAGAGTAGGCGAAGATTTGCAAGTGCAGTTAACATGAAGGACTTTGAATTACTGCATGAAGTGATGGTTTCAGTATGGTAATAACACTGGGTTGGCCTGTGTTTTGAGGATTTTATTATTAAACTGGATGTTCTTTTTTTTCTTTTGCTGTATCGTTTCAGGTCCGATAAGTTTTATCTGATGTAAAACCAGAACCCTGTTGTCAATCATTTCCTTGTTCACTCTGCTTCCCTGAGACATTTCAAGAGTTAACTCCACATTCCTGTGAAATTCAAGTTCGGTTTACTACATTTGTGGTAGCATTTAGGACCTTTTAGTTGTACTTGAAATGAGTTAGTTTTGCTAGTTTCTGGACATGTCAAGTAATGGCAACTATAAATGGATAAATTCAAAATTGTACACCACAGCCAGCAAAGCAAACACTCCCACAGTGTCTCCAGATCAGAACAAGTCTGGGTTCTATCACGTGACAGCTGGATTATGATGCTTTTATGTGACGACTTCTTTAAATTGGTTGGTCTGGTTAATTGCTGCATGCATACCAGTTCTGCTGTAGTAATATACTACACCACGACAAAAGGAAAAACATCCTTTGGTGCTTCAAGGGCAGTACTCTCAGTAGTAGACACTACAATGAATTTGAAGTAATGCAATATGAACTGCAATCTGCCACTTTTCCACTCTAAGAAGTATATTTATTAATATGATTGATTGCTGTAGGTTGAAGTGATGTATTATGTACCTTTTTAGATGATTGTAAGTAAACTGTATACTGACAGAAGGATGTCTGAAACTTTATAGCATGTGTTGCCTGTAAAGGGAGACTGACAATTTCACTTTTTATATTTCATGTTTGGATTGTGATACCATAAATATATTCTCTCCATGATGATCTTCTCCATGCTTTTTCTACATGAATGTTTCACGCGGCTCGTGAGCCGCCGTTGCTGGTTGTCCTATATGCTTCAATTACTATATTTTTACTGTGTACAAAATGTGTATATGTACATACCAGTCACGGAAATGCCTTCTCATGCGATATGTGCTGCCTGTCCCTCCGGCCATGTTTCAGTTATGTGGTGGTGGTGATGTTTTCATGTCTGATTTTGAATGAATAAACACATTTTGTAAGTCTTGGTTTTTGTCATTTCATGTCTCAGTGTTGCAGCGAATGAGTGAATGTTGCAGTAAATAAAATAATCGATTTGCTGTTTTGCACATTGTTACATCACTTCTTGCTCATCCTGCTCAAAAAATATGACTTTTGATTTCATACTCGAGCACTCCAGTTAAACATCTTTTTTGGGGTGAGCTTTCCATTGGCCACATAATCTCAGGAGCTGGAGATGACTGATGTCAATCTGCACACCAGGGTGGTCCTGGATGCTCACCATAGTGGATGAATCTCGTTTTAGGGTCTGGGTTTCTATCCACAGGTAAAGTAACCCCATGGTCAGAGCTCCGGGTGGTGCATACAGAGTTGAGGAGTTTGAAGCCAATGACAGCAAGAGGAACTGTATCTTCACTGTCCCTACTTGCACCATCTACTGGGTCTAAAACACCAAACGTTTGTACATTCATTTGTTGTTTTGCACCTAAGTCGGCCAAGACAAGCACATAGTTCCTGGTAAGGTCTGTGAAGAATCAACAGATGTTCCAGATGTTAGGAACCGATACAAACACTTCTTGAAACAAAAGAAAACTGTTTCTTTTGGCTTGATCAGAAACCTCAGATAGGTCAGAGATGAAGCAGTTTTGTGAGGTTTCACATGATCTGTGTTGGTCTCTTTTGGGAAGATGCAGACTGCATGACAGATCTGGACAAGCGGAAGGTGAAGTCTTAATGTATCATTTAACCCTTTATAGGACAAGTGACTATTTTCTGTAATTTCCACAAACCATAGTGCCCATCCCATCCTCAATTTACTGTAATGACTAAATTCTTGTGATATTGTTTCATGGCCGTCACTATCAGCTGAATAATTTCAAGGTTTCAAGCTTCAGGTTTTACACAGAAAAATGCAAATGTCTATAGAGCATTTCTTACCTAGTATACTGTTTGTGAATGCTTCTGCCTCTTGATGCTTCTGGATGATTTATTTATTTGTTATTTTCAGTGGCGGAATCAAGCTTTCATACCCAGCAAGAAAGTTTTGACTTTATAGAGGTCAAATTGACGTTTAACTTCATTACCCACAAGCCACCAGGATGACGTGGTAAACTGCAGACGCCAAGATGGTGCTTGAAAGTACTATGGTCTGGTAAGGAATTTGAAATATATTTAAAAGGAACACTTTTGATTGATATATTTGTTTAAACGAGCCAGTGACATAAAAAGTAGAGTGTGTTTGATTTCGGCGCTGTCTGTACTAATTGTTTGGATATGTTTTTCTTGCTTTGTTTTGGATTTAATGAGCTCCGTCTATTCCCTGAGTCACTCTACAATTCAACGTTAGCCGGCAGCTCACAGCGATCGTCGCTAGCTGTCTTTAGCTAGGTTATGGTCGCGTTTAAACGTGTACATTTGTAATCTGATTTCTATTTTTCTACGTAACGTGTATTTAACTTAGTTGTGATTTTTGGGTTGTTTCTGGCGGTAAAATAAAAGCAGTTTGACGCGTTAGCATTAGCCAGCTAACAAAAAAAACAAAACAAAAACCAACCAGAAACTGCTGTCTTTGTGAAAACACACGAACTTTATATAGCAATAACCTATCTTTAATAACCTTAATTTTGCATTCATGGTTCTCTTTTGGGTGTAATATGTCTTTTCCCCACCTGCCCGGTAAACCAAGATAAAGACGCTGCCTTTTCTTTCAGACAATAATAGGTTTATAGACATTATTAAAATATTATTTTAATGTTTAAATACCCACAAATCACATTTTCCCAAAGCCCAAATGGACATGTTTAGTGCCTGCAGCTGCCTAAATGTTTGCGCGTATAATCAACCCTCAAAGCCCAGTTTGGGCAGGGAAAGACCTGATATTATTGTTTTTGACCTCTTTTCAAAAGTAATATTTGTTTTTATTGACCAATGTCATCACTTCATATTGTTTTCTATAGAATAAGTAATTAAATAAATATATATATCAAAAAACATTTTTTTAATCTACTTTTAAATTTTCTTAGTGTGGACAACAGCGAGTACATGCGAAATGGAGACTTTCTGCCTACTCGGCTGCAGGCTCAGCAGGATGCTGTTAACATCGTTTGCCACTCAAAGACCCGCAGCAACCCTGAAAACAACGTGGGCCTCATTTCCATGGCAAAGTGAGTGGCGGTGTGCTTCACTGTACTGAGGTTTAAGATGTGATAATATGATAACACTAGTGTCATGATCCCCTCTGCAGCAACTGTGAGGTGCTGACCACACTGACTCCAGATACGGGGAGGATACTGTCTAAGCTGCATGCTGTGCAGCCTTGTGGAAACATTAGCTTCTGCACCGGTATCAGGGTGGCACATGTGAGTTAGATTTTTATCATCAAACATCTGCTATCGTGCTCCTCTTGCAGGATACCTGATAAAAGAGTGGAAAAGATTTGAATGCAGTGGGGTTTTTTTTATTTAAAAGACATACAGATTGATCATTAGTGCTTCCCACAAATTCTATTTTTGTTGACAGGTTGGGGTGTGTGTAACCCAGTGCTTTTTTTAAATTCTAAAAAAAATACTATATGTATACAGCGCTCCAGTACAAATACTCATTCAAGTGCAGAAGCATAAAATTCTACTATACAAGAGAATATTCCAGTGTCTCTCCAATAAGTCTTCAACTCTACCTTCTGAGCTAAAGCTGATAGGGTGGGGGTGTGACCCAGTGCTTTCTTAAAAGAAATCGATGGCAGTCAGCTGTCTCATCAGTATGGAGTGATCTCATAGCTCATCATCTGATAGTGTTGTTGTTGCACTCTGCAACCTCAAAGAGGACAATGATAATGACCAGCTGCAGTCCAAGACAGTAGAATATAAATTGTGGGATGAGAGGCTGCTAAATTACATTGATAAACACCAGGAAAAAAAACATGGTCTAAGTTATTTTGAGAAAAAAAACCCACACTGTGATGACCCTTCTGTTAGTCCTTTATGGTAAATGTTCCAATTTAGTCTAATTGTTTGCTGCAGTCTATTTTGTTTGGCTGTTTTTGTGGTGGAATAGCTAGTAGCAATGAGTTGCTTTGATGTCAGTACTGGTGACCTCTTTTGTTCTCTAGTTATGAGATGGTGTTGAAATAATAGCTACAGTAGCACATTTTGATGTCTAAGCGGGGAGCTGCTGGATAACTGTACTAGAGATCAGTGGTTGAGAATTACAGACCAGACCCTGGTGCTTCAGAAAGAGATGGTCCATTTAGGAAGAAGCTGTGGGTTGAGCAGTACAAGAGAGGGTAAGTTTCATCTTGGTGAAAGTACTTTTGAACAGGAAACAGAACTCCGCCTGCTGCAGTACAGGCGAGAAAGTGTGCGAGAAGAATGGGCATAAGGAGTGTACTCGGCTCCAGCTCGAGAGCTTCAAGGCCAAAGTAACAGCAAGAATGCTGAAATGCAAACTAAGTGTTACAGACTTGTGAAGGTTTCACTTGAGATTCCTTCTGATACTTCTTATCTAGTTTGCAGCTTAAATTTGCTCCATAAATTTAATGAGAAGGATGTGGATACAGTGTGTGTGCTGTGTTAAAACCTCACTCACTGACAGTAATGTGACCTAAAAAACAAGACTCTGCTCTTGCAGTGTGTTTTTACTGGTAAGGCTGAAAAAGCACAGCTGCTAGTGGGCACTATTCTAAGGTCTGAAGTCTGTCATGTGAACTGGATACTGAAGCATATCGCAGTTCAGAAACTGACAGGAGGGTCATCGCAATAACCTGTTGTTAAAAATAAAACATTTTCCTTATTGGTATTTTTGGTATTTATTGGTATGGTTTTTATTGAACACATTTTGTTGCATCACTTCAAGTTCATGCAGCTGTCATTGGTGGTATTGATTGTATTGTTATTGGTTATAAAGTTTACAGTAAATGGTATTTGGTCATTAGAGATTATATGTTTACACAGAAAATCACATGAATGCATTAATGATATTTATATTGTCTCTTTTTTTAATGTTCTGTCTTTCTCTCTGTAGTTGGCGCTGAAGCACAGACAGGGCAAAAACCACAAGATGCGTATAATTGCGTTTGTCGGCAGCCCCGTGTGTGACAACGAGAAAGAAGTAAGCCGAACTCTCACATGACGCAGTTTTTCATCTTAATAGTTGTCTCATGTGTTGGTGAAAAAAGTGCTGCTTTTTCCCACCTTGGTCAGCATTACCAGCGTGGAGACTTCCAGCTTCCAGATAGTGGCATCTGAAAGTGCTCACTACATATTACAGTTAACTGAGTGCACTCTAAACTCATTGGATCTCAGTGTCTTCTCCTGAGTTTATGAAAAACAAGACAAACTTGCCAGCAATGGTCATAGAGGGCCTACGAAGCTCCTGGTAAGAAAAGTGTTTGTTTTAACTGACGATTTCTCTCTTTTTGTAGTTGGTCAAAATGGCAAAGCGTCTGAAGAAAGAAAAGGTCAATGTGGATGTCATTAACTTTGGAGAGGAGGTATTTTATTTTTATCCTTCAGAGCTCCCACTCACCCAGACATTTTGTAAGGCCCATGTGCACTGCTTAACTTGTGCTGTGCCCTGCAGGCGATGAACACAGAGAAGCTGACAGCCTTCATCAACACGCTGAACGGCAAAGAGGGAGCAGGTTCCCATCTGGTGACAGTACCTCCCGGCCCCAGCCTTGCGGACGCCCTGCTGTCCTCACCCATCCTGGCTGGAGAGGGAGGTGCCATGTTGGGTCTGGGTGCCAGTGACTTTGAGTTTGGAGTCGATCCCAGTGCAGACCCAGAGCTGGCTTTGGTGAGTGAACACAGGAAACTTGTTTTGTTTGTGTCGTTTTATAGTCAAAGGTTTTTGTATGTAAAAATGCTCCAGTAGATCTATTTTATTCTTTATTGTGTTTTCTGCCCCTTTTTTCTGCACGGCTCATAAAACTAAAATGCTCTTCATTTGCAAGTACATTTTGACATGTCTTCTGCTCTTCTGTCTAGGCTCTGCGCGTGTCTATGGAAGAGCAAAGACAACGACAGGAGGATGAAGCTCGCAGAGCCGCTGTTGCATCAGCTGCTGAGGCTGGCATTTCCTCCCCGGCTACAGATGGTGAGAAAATGTCCACCGACTTGCTGTTGGTCTCAAAGATGCACATTTCTGCCTATTTTCTGCTACCGACAGGCAACTTGAGTGTTTTACACTATTTTCTTGTCTGCTTCAGAGTCTGAGGATGCCCTGTTAAAGATGTCTGTTACAGACTCAGCCACACCTGCCCTACCAGACTTTAGTCGCATGACAGAGGATGAACAGATCGCCTATGCGCTGCAGATGTCTATGCAGGGAGCAGGAGCAGGTTTAAACATGTTTATTTGTTTTTGAGCATTTATCACCTACATTATTTTTTTCTTGCTTTTACTACAACCAGTCAGCAAATGATTGCAAAGGATATGTGCTCTATATATTTTATTTGTATTAAATTGTATATAGAGTGAATATGCACCTGCATATTTGGAAAAAGATGAAAAGGGTCCTGTAAGTGCAACATACCCGGGATGTCTTTTTCTTATCTGGCTTCAATTAGATCAGGGGTGGCATAGTAAATACAGCAGCTGCTCTCATTTGTCACTTTGTGTTGCTCACAGACATCACTTGTTTTATTTGTCCTGTAGAGTTTGGTGCTGAGGACATGGATACAGGTGCTGACATGGACTCCAGTGAGGCTAAGGTAAATATAAGCTGGTGTAGTTTGAAATAAAAGTTTTCATCACATTGAAAAAAAACTTCAGTTACGTTTTTTAAAATCTCTGTCCAGGATGAAGAGGACTATGATGTTATGCAGGATCCGGAGTTCCTCCAGAGCGTTCTAGAAAACCTTCCCGGGGTCGACCCCAACAATGAGGCCATTCGTAATGCAATGGGCTCTCTAGCTTCCCAGACGGGGTCTAAACCTGACGCCAAGAAGGACGAGGAGAAAAAGAAATGAGCGTAATATACAGTATTATAAATAAAGGAACTGAGAATTGCACTGCGCGTGTTATTCACCGTAGCATCATTATTCTCCTCAGAACAGGAAATGGTTCATCTTTTGTTTATAATCTACCTGTGTAAACTGTAAACATCTGCCTTTTCTGTTTTTTCTTCTTTTTTTTTTTTAATCCTGTTCTAATGTTAACCCTATTTTGTCCAGTGCTTGTGCATAATTTTGATTTTTTTTTGTATTATAACTAAGTTACATGGACAGATTTCCTTAATAAATTTCCAGAATTCAATAGTTTAATACTTTTTCTTTTTTTAATTTCCTCCCTGTGAGGTAGAAACATTGCATTGATCATTAAATACTCTGCGCCACAGTTAGACAAGTCACTTCCAGTTCAAAATGTATTTATTTATTTTTTTTAAATTAGACGGATGCACTCATAACCATATATAACATGTTATGTAGTCATTTGGGCATTTAGTTTAGGTTTAGAGGTGTTCTATTGGAGACTGCTGAGAACATTTGAGTGCAGTGACTTTAATGTCAGAAACCAGTTTGAGATGATTTGAGCTTTGTGACATGGCATGGTCTACCAGCAGCAGCTCGCTGCTTGATACGAGGCAGGATGGATCCATGCTTTTATGTTTATGCCAAAATGTGACCATACCATCTGCATGTTGAAATACAAATCAAGACTCCTTAGACCAGGCGATGTCTTTCCAATTTTTTTGTATCTAATTCTGGTGAGCATGTGTGAGAAGATTTGTTGCATCTCCCAGCGCAGTCTCGTGAGCATAGAGGAGATTCCAGGAGCCAGGCAGTTAGGAAGGTTGAAAAGGACTGTGAAAGGCCCGTAGCCCATCATCTGCTCCTTTGTGTGAGAAGGAACTGAATGAGCACTGCAAGAGCCCTTTGAAATGACGTCCAGCAGGTCACTTGTCAATCAGACATTCACAAACAGACTTCATGAGGGTGGCTTGAGGGCATGACACCCTCTAGTGAGCCCTGTGCTCACTGTCACTGGGAATTACCTGAATTGGCAAGCCGATCACTGGCACCCTGTGCTTTTCACAGATGACGGCAGGTTCACCCTGAGCACATATGACAGGAATGAAAGGGTCGGAGATGCCATGGAGAACGTTATTCTGCCTGTAACATCTTTCAGCAATGCACGGCCTCATGTGGTGAGAGTATGCAGGGAATTCCTGAACGATTAACAAACTGATACTATTGACCAGAACAGCATCCATCATCTCATTAGAGCATGCCCCGAAGTTGTCATGCATGCATACAAGCACGTGGGATCCATACAAACTAGCGACTACCATTTTTGCGTTTCTGCACCGAAATTCTTGCATAGTGAACTAGCCTGCTGCATCATTGTCTTCACTTGGATTTTCGGGGTGTCTTTGATTTCAGCCCTCTGCAGGTTGATCATTTTCATTTCAAACGATTCGCTAAACTTTAATTTCTAAATCATTACCCAGCCCACATCAGAATAGATATCCAGCGTGATTCCCCGCACACTGTGATCCAAAGTGTTCCTCTATTTTTAGTGTGTTTTTGAGAAGTGTAGACATAGCAGTGGGCACTTTGTGACACTGACGCTGAAAGTGTGACACCCCTTATTGACTTGACTTGTTTGGCACAGCAGCACACGGTCGCATTTGATGACGCAAACACGTTTGAGACCAAGAGGAAAGTAAGGAACCAACTTCGCTAACTTGCAGGTATCAGAAGTTAAATGAAAGAGCGATCTAGTGTTGACTTTATTCTTATCACACATAACACGCAGTAGATAAGACGCTCCTTTATCCGAATGTTGTACTAATCCTCTTATTTTGACTGTTTGGGGAGAGTCAGTTTGTTTTCATTAGCAAGGCCAGCTAGCAACTAACTGCTACAGTAGCTAGCTGTTAGCAGCAGCAGCACTTGTTGCAAAACGACTGTAAAGTTTGACATGTTAGTGTGAGCAACGTCAAGTAAGTTTTTCATGTTTTTCTTTTTCACATATGCTGTTATGCACCAGCAGGCTCGCTTCTGTCGGAGTTTTGCTATGACTAAGCCTCTTCGCATGCCAAGATCTTTTCAGTTTCAGTCCGCGTAAGCGTGCAACTTGTTAGAAACAACTGTGGTAGCTTGCATGTTTAAAGCAAAAATAAACTGGCACACAGGTCTTTAACCTAAAGTTTAAAGCTGTTTAAGATTAAACTGCTTTGTACTCCTACAAGTACTGAACTGAATAAATCTAGGCAAACCCTGTATTCATATAGATATGGAATTTGGACATCATGATGCTAAGATTTATTAAGTACAGGTAGGTGTTTACACGTGTATTATTATACACGTATATATTATTCTAGAAGAACAAATAATTAATTCTTAAGTGAAATAAAAATTTGATCAGTACTTGAAGCACATACAATCCTGCCACTTCAATAGGTACACTTTGTCATTTGTCCGTTATTGCTAATATCTATCAGCCAAATGGCAGCAGCTCGGTGCAGGTAGGCGGTTTGAACCTGCTGAAGCTCAAACCGAACTTCAGAATGGGGAAGAAAGGTGATCTAAGTGACTTTAAATGTGGCACAGATGTTAATGCCAGATGGTCTGGACCAAAATCTCTGAGGAAGGTTCCCTGCACCTTGCTGAATCTGTGTCATGAAGAATTCAGGCAGTCCTGAGGCAAAAGAAGTCCAGGACCAGGGCATCACTGAGCTCCTGGAGAGTCTGAGGTGCAACCTGGTGGTGTCAGATGGACCGAAACATAATGTCCCCGATGTGTTCTATTGGATTTAGGTCAGTGAGCGTGAGGGCCGGTCAGTGGTATCAATTCCATCGTCTTTCAGGAACTAACCGCATGCTCTCGCCACACGACGATGGGCATTGCTGAACAATGTTACAGGGAGCATGACATTCTCCATGGCTTTTTCAGACCCTTTCATGTCTATCACATGTGCTCAGTGGTTCCGCACCGAATGACCGCTGGCTAGTGCTAATTGCCTTAGCAAGGCACAGCACCGGGTGAACTGTTTGTTTGGTCAGAGATTCACACTGGTGTCATGCAGTCTCTTAGAGCCAGTCTCCTGCAATCTCCTCAGTGCCCTTGAGACTTCGCTGGGAGACACAGCAAACCTTCTGGCAATGGCATATATTAATCTGCCATTCTGGAGGAGTTGGACTACCTGTGCAACCTCTGTAAGGTCAGTTATGGCCTCATGCTATCAATAAATAAGGCCTCAGCCACCCCCATGTTTGTCTGATATTTTTGTCTGTCTCAGTGCTGAAACAGTAAGTTTCCCCTTGGGGATCAATAAAGTTACTATCCTATCCTAAAGGCACTAGTGAAAAAGCAGTGGCCTCCACCTGTAAAAGATTCCTGTTTTGGGGGTTGTCTCTTTGTTGCCCCTCTAGCGCACCTGCTGATAATTTCATTAACAACAAAGTAGCTGAAACGGATTAACAACTCCCTCTGCTACTTTACTGACCAGATTAATATCCCAGATGCTTAACTGAATTGATGCTATACTCTAATTAAAAAGTGTCTGTTTCATTTTTTTTAAGCTGTATACTAATATCTCTTTGGAAATTAGGTCCTATGGAGCTGTTATTACCAGAATAAGTGGTGAAACAAACACTGCCTTTGTTTGGAGAGGTAATTCTTTTTCCAAATGGAGTTGGGACTTAAAAAAAGCTGCTTTATCCGGCTTATTGCCCTGGTGTATTGTGTTTGGTCCATCGATTGGGTGGTTGTTCGGTCTGCCTGCCTGCCTGGAATGATACAGCAAAAGCTACCTGTCTGATTCATACCAGATCTGCATGAAAGATGGTCAGTGGAATCTTAGCGACTTTGACCTCAAGGTATATCAAGGTATAGGCCAAATGAGAATTATGGGCATGGACAATAGGACATATGTGTTATTTTGGTGATTCAGTGTTTGGAGAGTGAAATATCTGTGAAATGGACAATGTTCAAAAAAGCCGGGTTTGTTGTGCCCGGCACCATGTGTTTTAAATGTGTTTAGTGTAATCAAACAGTAACCTTCATAGCGCATCTGTGCCAGTGTTTCCTGATTAAACGAATCAGTGTTTCTGACTCATTTGTCGCTGTAATTGGTTTTGCTTGCAGTGGCAATGGGGGACATGAAGACCCCAGACTTTGATGATTTGTTGGCAGCTTTTGACATTCCTGACATTGATGCCAAAGAGGCCATTCAGTCCAGTCCAGAGAACGAACGGGATGAGGCCCGGACTAATGCGCATGGGAGGGAGAGTGGATCCCCTTCAAGCTTTTCCGGCCCTCCTGCCCCTCAAAGTGAGCCTCCCGTCGTCAGCGTTATTGTGAAGAACACAGTGCGATCGGAGTCTTTTGAAGAGGAGGTAAAGTCTGTCAGGTATAAGACAGACAATCCTTCAAGCAGTGCCTTAGCCTCTCCGGTACGAGTTAAGTTGGATGACCTCACTTCAGAGCTTTGTCCCAGACTACCTACTGAGGCTGCCGTGGAGGCCCAGACTACCAATGGCTTTGAGGAGTCTCCCTCCTGCCAGCAGAGACAGTCTAGCACAGAAGCATGGCCCCAGGCGCCACCTTTGAAGTCCACACTGAATGAAAATGAGGGTGAAAGTGATAAAGAACCTGAGCCTGAATCATCCCAGCCTGCAGCTGATCTTATGAACAGTTTAAGGCCCCTGCTACGCCCCAAGTCGCCGACCACTGGTGTTCCCACCCCAATATCTCCTCCCTTCCCAGCCGCCTCTGTCACTGATCACTTTTCTCCTCACTCCCCTCAGCAGGATGGAACCTGCCTCCGAGATAATACACTATCATCCCCATTACTACAAAATGATAGCATGGAAACTGGAATCAAGCACGTTATGCACACAGATGAAGATGAGTCAGAATCAGAGCTGGTGATCCAGGAGAGCCCAGAATCCGCAATGCCCCACCCTCCTAAGTTTAAACACAGAGCAAAATTACCATCTGCTCTTCTTGGGTCTCCTAAAACTACTACCAGTCTTGTTTCTGATCCTCCTCAACTCACTTTTTCCACAAAACTTAAACCCCAATACGAGGAGGATGGCCTACCTACCACACCGACCTCTCCAGCCTCAGCTCATCGAACACAGAGTCCCCAGGAGTGCCTCCCTCCCGTCAGCACCAGCTCTGCATCAGTCCAAGAGGAGAAATACCCAGAGCATGTGATTGATGAGAGGGAGTCACCTGAGAGCCCACCGCCCAGCGAGACAGGACTTTTAAGCCAAAATAGACGCAGCAGTCCTGATTTGGGCTCACCACCACCTTTAGCCGCAAACCACGAGGAATTCCATCACCAGGAGGAGCTCATGGAGAGTGAGGACTGTCAAGATGGTAAACTGGGTGACGGTGAAGAGATGAGTAAGAAGACAGATGAAGATGGGGAAAATCTAGACGCGGAAAAGTGTGATGCTGACACCGAGGATGCTGTAAGCGCGACGGAGACAGTTTCATCTCCACTGCGACCGCTCAAAGTTAAAATCAGAATGCCTACAGGCAGCATCACAAGGACTGTCAGCGGTGTGGCTCCTAAAAGAAGCGGAAGAGCCAGTAGCAAGGGCGTAACTGGTTCAAAACCTTCACCACAGTGTCACAACACAAGATCAAAAAGGGAGTTACTGCAGGAACCTTCGCTGACTGCAGTGGAGATGCTGCAGGATGCCTGTGCTGCAACACTAGAGGGCTCGAGTACAGCTAGGGAGAAAACCACAGCTGACACCAGGTCTAAAATTTCCCCCACAGCAGTGAGCATCACAAAAACTGCAGCACTGCCCTCTGTTGCTACCTCCTCCTCCAGAGTCAACCCAAACACCAGCAACCTGCGCAGCCTGGGTCAAAAAACACTCAACAGTGGGATGACGCTGCCTGCTTCTTTGCCTCTGCTCCCTCCTCAGACCGGCAGCAGACCAGCATCTATAGTCAACAGCACTGGGGCCATCATATCAAAGAGTCAGACCAACTTAGTGGAAGCTTTCAACAAAATCCTAAATAGCAAGAACCTGCTGCCCAGTTATAAGCCAAATCTGAGCTCCCCTATTCCTGCAGAGTGGGGCATTTCTCTACCAGCACAGGTAAGCTACCATAAAAATTAAAGAATTAGCAGGAGCAGCTATTTGATAAATTTAAAAATGTATTTTAGGGCAGGGGTGGGAAATAAATTTTCTAAAGGGGCCACTTAAGAAACTGGGACTGTTGTAGAGGACGGCACCATTAAGCTGAACTCAATTCTGATCAATATAAAAAATTTCTCTTTACAAACTTGATCTGTTAAGAGTAGATGAAATAGGTATAGTAAAACCACCAAGATTTTATCACTTATTTAATCAACTTTCCCAAAAA
>VOQJ01030635.1:9431-30240 GCA_015052665.1 Apistogramma diplotaenia
TTTTAATTTTATTTTTTTTTTTTTTACCTCTTTTTTTTTTTGTTTTTGTTTCTTTTGCATATTATTCTCTTTTTTTTTTTTTTTTTTTTTTTTTTGCATACTTGCCTGCAAAGTTATTCCATTGTACTGCCATCACAAAGTCAGGGTAGGAGCGCGTACGGGACAGGTCTATGCTTTCTGTCTTGTAATAAATATTTATGTAATAAGCTGCTGTTTTTTTTAGGCTTATTTCAGCAAAGTATGGGATTTCTCTTTGGAACAAAGGAACCGTAGGTCGACTGGTACGCGCCCTGAGTTTACAGAGAAATGAAACCACAAGAACCACTTAACCCAAGATGCTGCTTTCAAATAAGCGCTAAATCTGATAGTCAACTTCCCCCCCCCCCTTTTTTTGCAACAGCACACAAGGACATGACTGGGCAGAAAAAGGAGAGTCCTCATCTGTAAGATTAGGTTTGGCAACTCCACGCCTCTCCTCTGGATGTCAGATCAGCAGAGTAAATTATATTGAGATCCTCTCAGAGATGACAGATGAAATCTGTCTCTTTGGGC
This sequence comes from Apistogramma diplotaenia, assembly GCA_015052665.1. Classification (NCBI taxonomy): domain Eukaryota; kingdom Metazoa; phylum Chordata; class Actinopteri; order Cichliformes; family Cichlidae; genus Apistogramma; species Apistogramma diplotaenia. The sequence continues at coordinate 9,984 of VOQJ01030635.1, forward strand.
TTGACGCGAAGCTGCAGGTGATACATGATATGTGATAAGGCGGTGATGTCACGGCCGCAGGTGGCTCGCTCTCCTCCACCCCCTCCAGCCCCACCCCCCCATGTCCCTTCTACTTGTGTGTAAAATGGCAGCACTGTGAGTGGCGCACAGAGAACTTTTATCTCTCCCCATCTGTGTGGTCTCAGGCGCGATGATCTTGGACTCCAGCCATCTCAACCTTCATGCCATTTAAGAAAAAAAAGAAGAGGGGAGGGGGGCGAGAATATATAGAGGGAGGAAAGGGAAGGGGGGGGGGCTGTGTGATCCAGCTTTTGAGTTTCAGGGCAGGCGAGTAGCTGTCAGATATGTTTTTGTGCAGCGTATACACTACATCTCATTTAAGCAAACATCACGAGAACTATATTTGTTAATGAAAATGTAACAAAAGGACATCAGCTGCTTATTCAGAACACGGCATGGAAACAAATGAATGGCACAGACATGAAACATTTCTGCAAATAGAACAAATGAGTTTTTTTGGCCGCGTGTAACACAAAGAGTCTCCAGTCTTTTAAAGGCCCTGTTTTACTGCAGTGACTTTAGATGCCGCTGATCACTGGCTGCCCATTCCTGCAGAACGTGTTAGTCTGACTTCTACTGTATTTTTACTGTAACAAATAAATACACTATGAATCAAATTTAACCTCACAGCACATGAATTATTTACATGCAACATACATTATGTTGCATCATTATGTTTGCAGTTCAGTTGGTCATGTTAACAAAGCCGTGACACTGTGAGTGCAGTGGGTGGTGGCACTTGACTCCCATCATCCCTGATTATACAGTAAAGTATAAAGACAAAAAAAATGTGGATATATATTATTTAAACAGTTCTTTTTATTTGAGTTCAGTCGTGTTAATTAATTTAGCTGTTCATGTAGCACCTAGCAACAACCCCCCCAGGTGTTGAAGCACCCCACTTGGGAAGCCGTGCTATAGAGAGTCGAACTGTAAAATCTAAGTTAGAAGCCTAAAAACCCCGTCTGCGTTTTCTCCTTGTGCAGTGAAATAAGATATGAAACACAAAAGCAGCAATCAAACAATAAGATTAAAAAAAAAAGTCAAGTTAAGTTGGTTAATGGGTTCACTCAGAGCTGGAACAGAAGGGAGGATATTTGCTTGCCAAGCCTTCCTGAACAAACAGGTATGCCTGTAGTTTTTTGATAGGGACATCTTCACACTGCAGACACTGAGTGCAGCTTCAAGGAGTTATCATTTTGAAATGAGGAAAAGTAAATATATGTTGCTTGTCAATAATTAGGATTGCCTTGCCTTTTGTTTCTATGCAGCAACTATGTATGTTGTTGTCAATGTGCCATTTTGGACTCAGCTGCACTTCAGAGATATAGAGGCTGGGCATGTTGTCTTCCTGTATTGTGATATTACAGCTTGGCACAGTTCTCTCATGTTAATGGATAAACCCTGGCTAACAGTATATCAGCTCTCAGGTTGTGAATGTTTATACAAAGAATGCCTTTAATAGGGACTATAACATCAAATATTGTTTAAAGGTTACTCCATACAGTAATGCTAGAATTTAATTAAATTCCACGATTGTCTGAGCAATATGAGGCAGGAGGGCAGCTCTAAAGCACAACATGCCGCTAAATAGCTTTGAACTACAGATAGTTTACATTAATTAAACTGGATTGCAAGTTGTTTAATCAATTTCAGAGCCCCAAACAGTGACAATCAACCGCTTTCAGTCGCCGCGCGTGCACGTGCGAATATGCACGGGTGTGTGCGTGCGTGCACGTGACAGAGTGTGGTCAAAAAGAGATGAAAACGAAAGCATTTGTCTGTTTGCAATGCTACTAGTGGTGCAGGCGTATAGGGTCCCACTAATTAACCTCAACGTTGATAATGTGCTTAATTACTTTATATTGTGATTTAGTTTCTTCCTAGAGGTTATTCTCTCTTTCAGATTGCAGAAATAATCTTACATGCCTCAAAGGTGTTGAGCGGAGAATGCAATGCCCCAGTGAAACGCCGGTGCGAGCAGGCATCTGTGGATAGACTTTGTGATTACCACCACATTGACATCAATGGAAAACGTTTGACACCTGGCCCAGAGAGAGGGCAGCATCAGGGCTGCAAGAACTTTGATTAAATGAAAAAAAAAAAAGATGACAAGCATAGTCGAGGGGGGAAAACTTGATGTAATTTTGTCTGATCACCACACTGGCCCTGTGTCCTATCAGGCAGAGGACCTCTCATCACCTTTAAATTTCTCTGGGCTCATGAAAAGACCAGACACAGGTTTGATAAAAAATGAAAGGGAAAAAAAACTATGGCAACACAAAATGGGGTGAAATGAGACTCTGATCCTCTGCCTTTTGATATCTGGTGGAGTCACTATGCAACAATTTACTTAGTAGTACAATTTTAAGTCCTTTGAATTTGGATTCATGCAGGCCTGCAGAGAAGAAGGAGGTGAGGAAAGGAATACAGTACACTGAACTACAGTACACTGAAGCAAAAGTGAAAAATAAAAAAGCAAGCATACCATATCAGTGACATTTTATACTGTACAGATTTTACAAGAGCGCATAAGCTTTGCACATTCCTGAAACGGAAACGACTGGCAGCGAGGACAAATACAAATCAGAGCACGATGACAGCGGCCCGGCAATAAATGTACAGGAAACATGAATTCATTTCACTGTTTAATTATAGAAGAGTGGGAAAAAAGAAGATCGCAGCACTGAAACTGAGGAAAATCTGCTGAATGCACCTTCCCTCGGTAATGACATGGGATTGTTCGTAGATAACAGCACACACCTGCATCTCCTCCTCCTCTCACGAGCACACTCGATGCACACACACACACGTGCACATGTGCACGCTCGCTCACCTCCCCCTCGCTGTTTGTTTTGTTTTGGGCAGTGAGGATAACACCTGCCTCTTCCCAGTTAATGGTCTTTTTAATTCATGGCTCAAACCCATTTAAAGGCAAACCCTTTCACAATTTGCTTAATTTCTGATGTCATTTCCACCCTATAATTACTGTTCTCTCCCTCATATTTATCAGTCAGTGTACCTGCAATGAAAATATAAGACCTTGACACCACTTTTGCAGAATCAAAATACTATTTAATTTGATGTCTTTGGCCGTCAAACAACATTGTTCGAAGGACGTAATTAGGACAAATTTATCTTCTTTTTTTTTATTTTGGGGATATTGCCAAGACATGTGGGACCTTTATGATAAGAAGGGGGAAGAAAACGTTTGAACACCGCTGCCCAGTATCTCGTGGTTATTGTGAATGGCTTTCTGTAAAATTAATGGTGTGGAGGGGAGGAGGCGGGGGGGAGCGAGGGAGGGCGACGGGGAGGGGGCTGCAGTGTGGCCGTGGTAAAACAGGATGCAGATGTGGTTACAGGGCATCCAGGTAAGGAAGCAGTCATTTCCTAAACACAGTGCAGATACGCACACACACACACACACACACGCATGCACGCACGCACACGCACGCGTGCACACACACATGCACATGTGCACGGTGTAAATGTAGGAGGCAAAATAGAAACTTGGATCATTGTCATTGTGTAATATTCCCACCTTCCTCTCTTTTGTCATTTCTGCATTTTGACCCACTTCACTGCTCTCACAACACGCTGATATTTTTCGAAAATGTTTTTTTTTAAAAATATGAGCTTGCTTTGCTTGATGCCTAATATCACCTCTTTTTCTTTAGACTCAAAGCACAAAAAAACAGCATAATGTGATGTCCTTAAAATGATCTTTGCATTGTGTGTAACAAAGTTCATTAATCAAGGCTAGAAAAAAATAATTATTATATTCACAACAATAATGGAAAACACCTTTACGTGCTCTAACACTTGCACTTGTTTACTTCCCCGGGACTTCAATGGACTGCACTGATCTATATGCACATGAGGAGGAATATGTGCAAGACAACTGCTCCCAGCAGAGTGAAAAATTACTCTTGGGGGACAAACAGATTTTTGTGAGGTTGTTCTGCTTCTGTGTACAGCCAGATTTCCTGTACACAACCTGCTATATGTTATGTTGTCAAGACTGATATTTTTTTTTCTGCCGCAAAGGAAAATTAATTGCGAAGAGGGCCGAGAATTTGTTTTCATATTGGCTTGGTGGAGCTGAGTGCCAGGATGGAGGAGGACAGCTGTGGGGGAAGGCTGGCCGACCCGCTGCCTTCTGCCTCTCCCATGCCTAGCTGCACAGAGTCTGTGACAAAACAAGCCTCCAGGAATACTGGGCAAACACAGAGCCTCTCAGTGGGATCCGCACTATTTCCTGAGAGTACCACAGCCAAAAAAGCTTCACACTTCCAATGCAGCCTTCTCTTCTCTTCCTAAATTGAATTGTTGCTTCAGTATCTCATCAAAGATATGAAAAAGTCATGATCAGAAAATGCCTGTTCAGTCAGTGGCTTGCAAATGGGAGCATCACTCGGGCAAGGAGGTGAAATTGCAAACAAACACGTTCTTTTAAAACGCTTTGGCAACTTGCAACGAGAAATAAGGTCAAGCATGTTGTAAGTGATTCCACCTCTTCTCAATCTCCGTGTGCTCTCACTGTACGAGGCTGTTGAGGCTCAGCCAGGAGAGATAAGTGAGATAGTGGAGGCTGAGGTAGGAACCATTTTCACACTGCCACAATTACAGCAACCGTCATTACATTGCTCACTCTTAGTCAAATACAGATAGAAGCCCCAAAAAATTATGCGCAGGCTAGGAGGAGAAAGTGGCTCACTTCTGTTTGCTAAATTAATCGCTTCCTAAATGGCTCCAGGCCAGGCAAAGTTAACATTTGCAGTTTCAAAGGTTTTCAGCGCTTGCAATGAGCCATGAAATTACTGCATGCCGTCGAAAATGGCAGCTGATGAAAAGCCCAAGGAGCAGGTCCCACAGGCAGAGAGAGCTTGGAAGTGAAATCTTAAACACAAAGTCTCATTTCTGATTCGGATCATGGTGAAATTCAGAACCAAAACTCCGAGAATGACTGAGTCCGTGTCCGAAAGCAGGACAGGTTGTGACAGGACAGATGACGAGCAGCTGTTTGCGGCCTGGCACGCTTGTCCCCGAGTCCGAGGAGGCGAGCAGAGCGCAAAGGTCGGGTTGAAGGAGTGTAATGATGATGTTGAGGTGCTCAGCTGCAGCCAGAATGGACTGACCCAAATTAGGTTTGATTAAATCACAGGAGTGACGCTGCAGTTCTGCAGACATCATTAACATCAAAATTATTATGGCGGAACAGTTTGGCTCAGCTGCTAGAACGCTTCCATTTGCATACTGACTGAAATAAGCGATGAGCATGTCCAATTACATCTGAAACACAAAAGAGCTACTTTAGAATCCGTTGCTGCTCCGCTTTACCTTTGTTACATCTTTTAGGATTTGCTCACAACGTGCCACAGTCGTAAAAATAGGGAACATTTCAGCGGGATAATTTTACCTGAAACAGCCCATGGGACACGTTTAATATCAGGCGTTTCCTTCCAAAAAATGAGATTTAAGAGTAGCAAAAAATAAATATTATCTCATAATTAACATGTTACGATCAGATTTGCCAATTCCTTGACTTTTGATTCCACAAATTCCTGTGTAGCTGGGTAAAAACATACCTCTGCTCCTACTGTGCCTGGGATTTCTACCTCTTCCCTGCCAGAAAAAAAAAAACCCTCCCCCACATATCAATCTGCAATCATAGAGCCTAGCGGACACTTTGGATTGGAGAAACTTTGACCCATTTTTCAATATTGGAGTGACCAACCAATTTAGGAGCCAATTTGACTTTTTTTTTTTCATTAAGCATGTGTGACATGAAATTAGATCCTCAGTTAGTTGATATCTGGAAGAGTTGGAAGATAATCATTTGATGTCCTGTGTGTATCTCCTAAAAGAGTGATAGTCTGCATGCTCTCGGGCTAAAAATACTCACCTCAGAATATTTCTTATTTAAGTCGAATCCAAGCGCTGGCACGCCAGCTGTAATGTTAAATTAATTTTGTATGATTTGGTTAAAAACAGGGGGGAAACTCTTTGCGAAGACATCACTTATTACTGCTAATAGAATTTTTGAGTATGTTTATCTTGCTGTTCATGTATTAATGACATTTAAATATGTTATGCCTCCACCATGAAACATTAAATACTCTATTGTTAGGTCAAATTTGGAGTGAGAGAGAAGAGGTTGGTGTTTATAAATGAGAGCTTAATTAATTAAAGAATGCATTACATTTTAATGGCGAATTGTTAACACGCGCTGTAGCCTCATTAATATGTGCCCCATGGGGATTTCAATGCCATCATTTCACCAGCAACCTGCTGGCTGCAGGTCCTGTGGCTATTTTATGGTGCTGGAGATTGATAGTTGACAAAGCAATTAATCACGCGGAGGGACAACCATCCCCACAGCGGGCGCAGCAGCAGGACGAAAGATTGCTTCATTTTTTTGTAACATTTACGAGCTAATGCTGTATTTTTAAATAACTTTATATAACAAACATTTGAGATTGATGTTTGTGCAAGAAAAGCCTCATTTAAATCCACTGATCCTGCTGCTGTTATTTATCAGGCTCGTTTTGAGGTGAAGGTATTTTATTTTTTTGGCGCTTACAACATTTAAAACTATGTGTACAAAATTCAGCAACATCCCATTGGAGAATCCACGTTCCAGTACCAACTGCATTGTGACTAGAAAGCCTGTTAGCAAAGAGCTGAGTGCATTTATCATTAAAATAAAATCCTTCTGAATTTTTGTAATCTAGTCAAACTGAACCTACAATAAATTGCAGCTTGCTTTACAAAAGGAAACTGGCTTTTTATCTGTTGCAAAATGCTAACAGAGACACAATAAAAATATGAGGAAAGTTTGTCATTGCTGTTCTTAATCACAAAAAACTGACAGCATGTGTCTTCCAGATGTGCAGGCAGGTTTCCTACACTGACTGCCTGTGAGTGTAGGTAGCCTGTGCAAAATTACATTTACTTCCACTGTAGTTGAGCAGAGGCAAATATATACCTGTGACTGTGAAGGCATGTCTGTGACTTTTAGTTTTGGTGTTCTCGGTTTCTGAAATTTGCAATTAGACAGTATAAAATACAATAATGCCAAGCTGAGCTGTAAAAGGGTTTGAAACTACCGGAAGTGTGCTGTGGCCGTTCGTAGTCATTGATATATATTAAAAGTATTTGTGAAAGTGTAAGTTAGAGATGGAAAAAATGCCCAGTTGTGTTTTTTCCCAGATAAATCTGCCCCTCTAATAGATACTTATAATTTTAGCTCAGGAAAGGGGAATTTTTTCCCCAAGTCTACCATAAATAGATTGGTAATACAGCAGTGATGCTGCGGGGACAACCTCCCAGCATGTGCAAACATGTTAACATGAACATAACAATGCCATGTTGACTGGCCAAAGGGCTTACTAGTCTCTGCGCCTCTTGAATAGTGTTGTTTAAAGCTTGTCCCTGAACCCAGTTGCTCTGTAGACTCCATTTTCTCTCCTTTCACTCCTAATTACCATAGCCTCTCCAGAAAGTCCTCTGTTGCTCCATCTGTCCCCTCAGCCACTGACAGAGATGCTCTAATCACCTCACATAGCAGGGCTCACATGGGAAAAGACTACACCAACCACCATACTGTCTCAGATATAGAGCCTCTACTAGATGCCAATACCTCACAGGGGGTAAGCTATAAACACTGGCCGCAGCCTTGTATGGGATATGTTCAGTGATGTGCGCTGAAATGGAACCATTTCATGTTACAGATCTCCCACACAGTCCGACAACACTCGTGCCAAATGGGGTTTTGTATGAAGTATATGTGACATATGCTGAGTGCGCCGACAGTCCATCAGTAGCTCTCACATCAAAATGACACTCAAGGGTTTGCGCTCTGTTGTTTCTTTGGTTTTTTGGAAAGATATGGCAAGTTTACATTAAGCTACATACTGACATGAAATATGACTTGGAAGGGAAAAGACATTTTAATGTTCAAGACTATCAGAAAAATTGATCAAATTGAGGGAGAGGAAGAGAGAAGAGCAGCTTGTAATTGGGAAAAAACTTTATTTTCAACCCTGCATGTGTTCTAAAGCCGTGCCTCCACAGATCCATGTATTATTTAATCTTATTCTGTATGCCCTGCAGCTTCATATCTCGCCCTCCTTGTATTTGATTCTGTTATTCTCACCTAGGTTGACACTTCCTGACTTCTCATTTTTGCTTTACCCCCTTCTCGATGACTTTCATGTGTTCTTTTGTGGGGTGCTGCAAGTTTCCTCCAGAACTTTTCCTAAAGCAAAAAAAAGAGAAACTTTCCGGTTCTGCCAGAAAGCCTTCTCATCTTGGCGGAGGAGCAGCCGAGGGAACTCTCAAATGATGACAGCCATCGTGAAAGGGCAGATAAGCCCGTGTGGCTTTGCCTCTGATTGTATGTTCATCTCATTCTGATCCGGCCGCGATTCTAAGCCCCTGTCTTGCAGTCCTCACTCTCCCAACAGTTGATCTTCTGCATGTCATTGAAATCGTCTTATAGCTGATCCAGGAGACAGGGGGAAAGTGGCTGTTTGTCACCCAACTTCAGTCTTGGCAAGCAAGTTCTGCGATGTTATTTTCTTTTCTTTACAGTGTGACTGACTGGTCAGTTAGACAAAGTGTTTTCTTGTGGTTTCAGTACACACTGTGGTTTTACAACACACAGGCTACATATTTCTGTTAAAAAAACACATCCACAAAACACTTCTCACTCACGAAAGATCACTGTGCCTTACATTTACACGCTCCTTTTGGTTTGAGGTGTCATTTTAAAAATCCTCTCAGGCAGTTGACCACATATACGACACCATGAGCTGTTTTAGGCTCCTTTTGGTTTTTGTATGAAGGCTGTACACCAGTTCCTTTGTAGAAAAAGAAGAGAAAATATTTTTCCAGTTATTTATCATACTTGTAATTTATTGGTAAATTCTTGAATATTTAGTATGAATATTCAAGGATTTTTTTTGGGGGTTGTTTTTTAGCTTCGTATGCTCGCTTATTAGCTGTTTCATGTTTGGTTTCTTTGTGAGTTTATGTTCTTAGTTCTTTGATTATAGGTTATGGGTTTATTCCTGTTTTGATTTAATTCTTCATCCAAGTACTTTCTACTTATGTTCCTGTTTTAGGTTGAACCTTTCATAAGATTAATTATTCTTAAATGCATTTTTCTATCCTTAGTTTCTTCCTCTTTGTTTCAGTTATTATTTGGGGGCTATTATTTTTTCCCTCAGCATTCTCTTTTATCTCATCTTCCTCTGTGAAGTTTAGTCATGTCTCTGTGTGTCACTATTTCAGTTATTGCTACTCACTTCCTGTTTTACTTTGTTAGTTAGCTGTCTCCTATGCCAGGAATGACATTAGCCAATCCTGGATCCAAACACTACTTTGGTTCCTGCAATCAAACAAACTCTGAGGCACAGCTGAGAATTAGAAACAGTCCAGAATGTCAGTGTGGCTGCTTTCCCAGCTGTTAGAAAAACGTTTAATGGCTAGGTATTACATAATTTAGCATAGATAGGGTTTACCAAAAAGATAGCTAGCTAGTTTCCACTAAGCTAGGTAAATGCTAACATGTGCAAAATTATTTGGCGCAGGTTTTGGTGTTTACTATGTTTGCTTGTTAGTATCTGATAATTAGCATTAAACCAAAAAGTCGGGCAAAAATAAATTCTAAATGTAACCTCCTGCTGGTTAAACATTAAAAATCAGAAGCTCCAAGATTCATCCTCTGGACACCATGAATATCTGAACCAAAATTCAGCAGGAATCTACAATGTCAGTGTTACACAGTCTGGTAAGTAGGCTTCATTGCATTTTAAGCATTTTTTTCACTTGCCAAAATTAGCGTCATATTACATTGCGAATATGTCTCGCTAACCAAGCTACTTAAGACAGCACTACATTTGCTGATAACTTTCCAGCTGTATTCAAACATGGTCACGTCCACTGACAGCAGCTGCTGGGTTAGAAAGATTAAGCCAGTGTGGAAGTGCCAGTCCTGTATTCTCTCTGAAGGTCGCCAGATGTTACAGCTGTGGTTGAAAAAAACTTCTGGTCCTATAGAAGTCTATGGGAAGACGGCATTCTGTCTAAAGTTCTGGAAACTCTTTTCTGCTGAGGTTATGAACTCAGTCATATTCTTACTATAATGATCATAGTGTATATATGTATATATGTCTATATGTACCCTCCTTAACTGTACCTCCTCCTTAATGGATGGGACAATCTTAATGAAGTTTTGCACAAACATTGTCACACATGAAGCAATTATTAAGATCTATATGCTTTTTTTTTTTTAATTATTGTAATTCTATTTCTTTAGATTTTTGTATTCATTGACCCCCTGTGACTGCGATATCAGGTACTCAGTTTGAATTTATTTTGTGTCACTTCAACCTACGTCACCCATACATAACTCAGCGGTCACCAAAATTCATATCTGTCACTGAATTCAGAATGAGGAATTTTAAAAAGCGCTAGTTTTTGCTAGTGCTGAATAAAAAATTATTGCTCAATTAAACTTTTGTAAATTTTCATCATATTTCAAGATTAAATGCAGTATGAATCTACCCAGCCTTTGGCTAACGGCTTCTTAATCACAAGTTGGGAAACAGTCATTTCAGGCTTTCAAAATGGGACGACAGAAAGCAGTGGGTGGCGTCATGTTTTTACCGTCTATTTTAACAGTGACAAAAATACCAAACTCGAGACTTAATAGCAGTAATCTGCAAACAGATGGTGACATTGGTGACTATATCTGCCTTTTATATACACTCTGTGAGCGAGAGTAGGTAAAAACAAAAAGTAAATCAGCTAACAAGTACCAGCTTAGTCAGAAGTAGCCAGTGAGATGCACTTTACAGCTCAGATTGATGAGATCTAACAGTGTAAGTGTCCAAGGGCTAAATTTATCTTTAAGGCAAGTGAAGCAAACAAGACTCTGGAAGCAAGTTGAAGCTCCTGAGTTGGTGTAAAGTGATACAGTATAAAGAAAGCTGAAAGGTTCTTTCCACTTCAAAAGGCACTGCTCTTCCACGATGGTTATCAAAGCTTAATATTTGATTTTAGTTGACCATTTTCCATTAAAAACATGATAGCCACAGAAAGAGTGACATACCCAGGCAGCGGGAGCACACAACCACACATACCCCCCACCCTCCATACACACAGGCAAGTACATACCCTGCTTACTAGAGTGTGTAGGCCGAACAGTTTTCTTCACTTAACTTGACATTTCAGGCTGTACTGTCTCTGGCGGGTCCTGTGTGGTGTCACATCTATAGCCCCTGCTGTATGCACTGCTGAACGCCGTGGGTCTTAAATGAGATCCCAAAGGGAAAGCAGAACTGAAGGTGAGCTGTGGAGGGATTGAAGGAGGAGGGGGGAGGAAGGCATTATCTTAGCTGCTAATGAACAATTGTATAATTTCTATCAAAAGCAGTCATAAGGCCTGTTCAGTCTTATGGTATCTCCTCTAAATACTGTCATGATAAAGAGACTGTTAAACGAAGAGAGCCGGCGGAGGAGGTGGGGAGGAGGGGCTTTGGAGCTGTCAAGAGGGGCCACTGTGGTCAGGAGGAGCGCTAGAAAGGAAAGTCTCTCCGCCTTTATCTGCCATTTCCTGCTCCCTTCCTGGCTACATTAATAATCTGTAAGAGCAGAGAATCACGCACGGCTGTGAGAGATAAAACACGAATGACAAAATATCAACTTCCTGCTACAAAACTCAAAGCCGTTATTAGAATATCAGGCACAGACGGTAATTAATTTCAACTTTAATTACTTCCACTGTTCCTGTAGATTAGATCACAGGTTTGAGATGGGTTATTAAAACAACTAGGGAAATCTGCAATAGAAAAAAAATGTTAATTTCTTCAACCCCATCTCTTAACCTGCTTGTTGAGTGATGCAATTACATCTTTGTGGTGCAGACGAGGGTTGATATGATGTAGATGAAAAAGACACTCAATCACTTTGGGTGCTGGAAGGTTTATACAGCCAACACGCAGATATCTAAACAGTGAGTGCAGCACCTGATGATGAAGGATGTATATTTCAAATATAGCAAAAACTGATGCAAATCACAAAATATTAAGTGGAAATTAAATAACTGGGCTTTCAATTGTTACAACAAAGAAATCCTACTGTAATGTTTTTCTTTAGCATGCACAGAAACGGGCTCCCCCACATCCTTATATTACACTGTGCATTTCATCATGTTTTCACCATTATGGCATTTTTAAATGAAGAAAAAAAAAGTCTATGTGTCATTAATCTGTGGTTTTTACCTGCTTGTAATGCACTGCAGCCACATGTCAGATAACATGAAGAACTTCCTTTAATGGTCAGAAAGGCTCGTTATAATGGTTTTTCACCGAAGCTGCGCTGGAGAATCCTTAAAGCGACTGTATAGTGTAGTGATCTTGTTAAGTCTTTTCTTTTTATTAATAGTTAAAGTTAAGTTCGACATAGAGAAGCTTACAATGCTTCCTTGTCCTTTGAACAAGTAACCAAATTACTGGCTGGACGTAGATGACACAGAGCATGTTCACACTCTTCCTTCTCCACACTTTCTGTGTAGTACACATGCATGCACATATACAGTTTCATTAGTGACAGAATCTTAGCCATGGAGGAAAGATCGTACCACCTGATGCTGTAGGAACAACAATGGATTCCTACCTGCTCCAGTTGGATTCCAGCTGGTGCCTGTAAGTAGTGCCTTCTACTTTATTTTTCCAAGACATAAAAAGAGATACACACATTAAGTAATGAAATAGTCAGACAGTAGCCTGCAGTGTTTGACACTGACTGCACTTACCCTCAGCATACCTAACCACAGAAATACAGACCTGTAATACTGGCTACAGTTGTATCCAGCAACCAGCTTTTTTTTGGTGATCATGCGGTGTCATCACCACTGCGGTAGCATGAACTAGCAGCAATGCCTACTGCTCGCTAATGCTGACACTAGCACATCGACATTGGACAGCTATCCATTGTTGATTTGGCTAACATTACCTATTTTAGTGTTAACCAAAGCTTTGAGCTGCTGTTGTTGGGAGTTACATTCATGAAGTCAATCCGCTCTTGGAGAACATCTCAGAGCTCTTCATGGCCACAGAGCTGAAGTAAAGAGCATGCTTTTAAATAGGGGCATGCTTCATGAAGTAACTGCTTTAATTGAGATTTCTCAGACATCTTGTCAAACTCATGTTTATTGCAGTGTAGACATCATCATCATCACCCTGACTTGTTGACTTCTGTCTGCTCTAAATTGGTCTGTGAACCTTTTCTTCCATTTGGCATCGATTTTGTCTTTTTTTTTCTTATTTTTTTTTAAGTTCGAAATCTTTCTATAATATATGCAAAATATGTTGTTTTTAGCTTACTGGAGGATTCTCATAATAAACATGGCCAACATTTCTAATGATGGTGTCAGTATATAGATGTGTACAGTAAGTAATCCCTGTGAGCCAAAAGCTCAGGCTTCAGACTGCTCTGAACACTCAATTTCAGGCACTTTTCTTCTGCCTTTGGCTCTGTGTGATGCCAGCAAGAGTGAACATCCCAAATATAGTAATCTCAGGCTTTGAATGCAGAAGCCCCACCCCACTGAAAGTCAAACTTTCTGTTTACCAGGGGCGACTAATCAGAAGAAAGTTGGCTTCGAGGGATGGGAAGGCAGCTAAAAGAGTTTGTTTCAAATAGTGGATGAACCAGAGGGCTGCACCAAGGACCAGTGACAAATAATTATTCTGAACTGTGAATCATCCAAAGCTACTTTAGTGGAGTCAAAGAATACAAATGTACAGCTGCAAATGAGAATAGTAAGCCCCATTTAAATGAACCTCTAAATTTATAAAACAGACCATTACCAGTAATGTGCAATCTATAGATATCAGCGCAAGATATGGCAAGAAGTGTGCAGCCACGCCGACCATGATGAGGCCTTGATTTATTTATTTATTTTTTGGCAGTTAATAGCCGTTTGCATCCAACCATGTGCCTTAAATCCAGCTTCGTTCTAGCAAGATGACTCCGTATCAGTTGATTCAATCCGCAGTTTTCTTCATCAATCAGAAAAACATCAAACGCCCTTTCATATTTTGCAACCTATATGCAAATAATCAGCTGCGAATGGTAATATCATATGGAGCAGACAGCCTATTTGCTGTGGGATTATAGAATGAAAAAAAATGCATTGCAGATATGCCATTTCAAATTAAACATGCAGCCCTTTTCTGCTATCTTTCTTTTTTTTCAGATAGTCTAATTAATTTACTTCGACTATAAATAAATATTTAGTTCCCTCACAGCACAGCACACAGGCAAGAACTGGTTTGGTGCATCAAGTCTTCATTATACAGTAGTGTTCAGGGGTGTGTGGGAACAGCTAATCTTAAAATCCCTGCCACACAATAAACAGAGTGACAGAAAGGAAGGATGTATGAGATAAGTCGCCAGTAATGAAACTGGATGCCAAAAGGAGAGGACAGTATGTAATGAAGAGAGAGAGAGCAGAGGGGAATGTTTAAAATAAGTTCAAGAACAAAGATAAAGCCCAAGGATGATGTTATCTGCAGGATTGAAGAAAGCATTTCAGTAACAGAATGGTCACAATCACTTAATCAGCCTGACTCCACCCAGCACCATCCCTGTCTTCCATCATATACTATTTCCCCTGCACCAAACAGTCAATTTTCACTTTGTGAGCGTGTATGTGTGTGTGTGTGAGCAACATCTGAGTAAAAGGGTTACAGGAAGCCCTGATGACTCTGCCATCATAGAGGGTGGCCTTGCATTACCAAGGCATAGCTCTCCAGCTGCAGTCCAGTCATCCCGAGAAGATGACCAATCTGAGAATGAAGCATTAGAAACGTTTATCTGCTGTCATGGCCGGGGTTAAAGCAAACTAATACTTTAACAAAGAGCAAAACAATGTGTTCTGATCTGATCACAGTGATGCACCGTTACTACATTTCAAAAGAAATATAAAAAAAACCTTAAAAACTTTTATGTCCTTAATCTTTTATGTGTTGTTCTGTGAAGGAATACATCTCATATACTTAAATCTAAACTCCCACTTAAAGTGGTGAAAGACAGCTTCCCAGGTGTGGCTTTTTTTAATCTGCCTCCTCTGATAACGGGGCTCTTCCTTTTGCTGGGTTGAGTTTCCAGTTTTGCTCCCGTTGTTTCAGTATGCACCATTTCATGTACCTGGGGAGAAAGTGAAAAAGTGCTAACTTCTTCCTGTGTCAGTTATGAAATCAAGCCTTTATTCTTCTCAGAGATTTCCTACCTAGTGGCATACAGACTTGCACTGCAGAAGCTGTGCTTATAAAAGCTGATGTGATGAATCTAGAGCACAGGCTCTACACTGTGTGATCTGTTTACATCATGTTCAAAAGTAATTGCCATTTCCTGTTTAAGTAAAACTTTGATTTTTATAGAGTGGCATTATCTTTTTTTTTTTTACTAATTTAATGAAAAACTTGAATGCCACCTCAGTCACTGTGTGAAATATTAAAAATAAACACTCGGGAGAATCCGTTTCAGTCGGACTCAGACTGCAGACTCATGCACCACGTGAACAGAAGAAACAAAATATCAAATAATATATTGTGGTGACCTTATCAACACGGCAAACATACATTATCTGATGAAGCAGCTACATATATTCTGTGTTGTGTGGCTCCCTTTAAACTTCCTTTCCGTGCACTGTGATCTACCGCTGTACTGTACAGCATCGTTCCCCCAACAAGCTTATTTCTAAAAGCTGCCGAAGCTCTACTCAAATCCTCTAGATCCCGGTCCCTGCTGGGGCCAGACCGCTGGCCAAACTGAGATCCTCAGACAAAGACTGGCCTGAAACTCCTCTTGATTTGGACGGGCACATGGCTGCCACGCTCTGCAAACACCATAACACCATCTCTGCTCTCATTTGTGAGGCCTTTAGCTATTCATGAGTTTGCGATTAGCAGCGCTTTGGTCTGATGGCAGCTCACCAGTTGTAAAAGTCGGCGCGGACAGTGGCCCCCCCTCCGAGAGCGGCTGCTAACTTGGCCTCTAATGCGCCGACCTCACATGTACCAGGCGAGGCCCTGTCGGTGCTGCAGGACCAGGCTGCAGTAACGCCGCTCGACAAGCATTTGAAAAGATAATAACGCCACAGGCTGCACAAATGTTGAAAACCCGTGTAAACAGGGTGCCAGAATGGAAGTTAAGACGACATCTGCAGTCATCCATCACTGCTACTGTACCTGCATTGTTTTATGAAATCAAACCACTTTCAGACAATGCTTTCAGAACTGCTCTCTAATTATGAAAATGTCGCCCTGTTTTGAGCTGACCTCAACCTCGATGGTGTGCATGCCCACACGGAGAATAACAGGATTAAAACATCATAGTTTTGAATGTTGCTTCATTTTATTACAGCCAACTTTTCTCAGGAGAACACACAGCAAGAGGGAGGACACAACAAAGGACAAGGAGAGACTGGCACAATGTGATGACACATGGTGATGAGGGGAGAGGAAACAGGTGGGAGCACAGCTGAGACTCGTTGGGGAAACCAGACAAGGGGAATTCAAACTAAATACAAAACACAGGAGACGAGAGAGTATCAGAATAAGACAGGAAGTAACTAATAAGAGCAGGTTATGCAGACGGAGCGTTAACAGGAACACAGGGAGCGCGAGGATGTACTGAAACTCCTGGGATAAACAGTCATTACAGACAGGAAGGTGAAGCAAAACTAAGAAAACCCAAGAAAACAAACAAGTTATAAGCAAGAACAGATCCCAGGTAAGTAAAACTAAGAAGACCTAAGAATATATGTGCAGAACCAGACATGGAAACACAGAGGTGCAGGAATATGCAGGGAGCTACTGTGTAACAAAGGACTACAGGCACAAATAAAACTAATAAGGAGCCAATACTCAGAAATCCAGAATAGCCAGGAAATACAAACACTCTCAACAGAAAACCATGAACATAAATCACTTCTCAAAACCAAAAACACATCACCAACCTACAAACTCCAAACTCTGAGTCCAAGACCCCTGAAGCTTTAGATCATAACAGAAGATCAGCATCAGTCAGTGGTCTCTTCCTCTAACCCGGTGTTATCTGATGAAACACAGCGGCCCGCTTAAATATATAAACATGGAAAAAAATGCATGTAATTCAACAGAACTTAGAGAACTTGTGGCAACATAAACCAAACACTAAAGCCTAACAGCCTCTCACAGAAATAACACACAGAGTCGAACAGGAATTTCATATCAAAATGGGAAATGGTTCATTATGCTTGTACCATAAAACTTTATTAGGTGCTACAAGGAACACTCGAGGTTCATTATAGCACAGTGCTTAAATGGTTTGTCACAGAATGCGTATAGGGAAGGAGCTCATGAAATACACGCTCTGAAAATGGTTAAACGCTGTCTGTTCTGATGAGCTTTTTACTTCATGTTATGGCCTTGCTTTCACTTATAACTCTGTATCGCATTATTTCACTATATCTATGCACTGCATGGAGGTAAGCACACACCCTGCACACACATTCCAGAAAAATGATTGTTCAGAAAGGGTTAAAATGTGCATTCACGCTGTCCTTACAGATGAAATATTCATTGCCAGAAACAATTTAAGTTAAAGCAAAAATGAATGCGTGAGTATGAGTTTATATCTAAGGGCAGCAGCTAAATCACTAAGCTTTGTTGGAGCTCATGAACTGAACACATCCTGGAGTCATTGCCAGTTTTTTGTAATTAGCTGCTTTTTGATTTTAAAAGATGTTTTAAAGAAAGATCTTTTTATTTTTAAAAATGAAGCGACAGTTGCGGCAACATGAAGTGAGACAAAGAGAGAGATTTCAGAGTTCACTGGCCGGACAAACAGTTAATGGCTGTGCGCGGCGTGGGCCAAAGCAGAGCAGGAGACAGTTGATCATGGTGTTTACAGCTAGTTAACAGCTCTGGAGCGGCTCTGTCAGGCCTTGTGGGGGGATCGGAGGCCGCTACCATCCAGGCAGATTTCAGGGCTGTGTGCCTGAGGTCCGGCCAAACCAAACGAGAGCTGCAGCGCGGACGGTAATGTGCACACGCTTCACTTCTGCTGTAGCCATAGACAGACTATTCAGCTGCCCGCCTGCCAGATGAGTTTCTTTATACCACACATTGTGTTAGTTTTGATCATATATGTTAATCATGTGTTAATAGTAGCATAAGATATGCACTTCCAGGTTTACAGGCACAGATTTGGTAGAAATGGTGTCATTTTCAGAATCCTTCAGTAAACCTATTTTTTTTTTTTAAATACAGTAGAAAGCTTCTTTTTTTTTTATCAGGGGTCCAAATTTGCTTGGAAGAGAGGCTGCTGATTATATGAATGGTGCTTGATGGATCTTCAGAGCTGGGCCTAGTGGAATGTCTCCCCTCCTCTGTTTAAACAAAGCATGAGATAAGATTTAAGGAGAATCCTTAAGGTGATCCAGCTGCCCTCCTCCAAGCTGCAGCAGGCATAGAGCCATAATGAAGACTGAGGAGAAAGGCTCAGAGACCCACCTCCAGAAGGCAGGGCAGCAGATGAAAACATTCCCTCTCTCATTTCCTTGCAGCTTATCCCCTCTTCAAAAAAAAAAAAGGAAAAAAGAGCAAGAGAGAGGGAGAGACAGCCAGAGCGAGATGAGAAGTAGAAGGATGACTCTGTTTTAGTTTTGTCACACTCCTTGAAATCATTTCCCTCGGTTTGTTTCAGAGCAGCCGATGCTGTTGTCCACTGCTAATCACAAGTTGCTGTCATTTCACTGGCATTTTCTATTTTGAATTCACACGTGAAATAGTTGCAAATGATTTATGTGTCGCATCCATTCCTTACAGCAACATTTTAATGATTACTCCGTGTTCGAATTTTCCCAATTATTCCTCGTCTCCTTCTCTCCCACCGCCAAAATGCATTTTGTCTTTTAATTGCATATAAAAAAATAATAATATAAAAAAAAAAAAACAAACCTGGGAAAAAAAATATGTTACCTGGCCAATTGCACAAAAATGCAGAACATGCATATAAATGAATTTTGTCATACGCACGATTGCATTACATCAAAAGGATGTTTAACATTTTGTCGCATCACTTTGTAATTAACACAAACACACTTGCAACGACAACACATTCCCATACGCAAAATATATACAGTATATGTGTAAATATATATATTAAATCATATTCGGACTAATGCTGCGTGTTGTTCAGGATAATCCAGCGTGAGGGAGGCAGAGTCAGAGCGACTGAGAGAGAGGGAGGAAATAATTAGCAGAGAGAAGCGATTGCACTAATGAGAGGAGAATTTGACTAGGATACTTTACTTGACCCCC
The DNA here is from genome assembly GCA_015052665.1 of Apistogramma diplotaenia. Classification (NCBI taxonomy): domain Eukaryota; kingdom Metazoa; phylum Chordata; class Actinopteri; order Cichliformes; family Cichlidae; genus Apistogramma; species Apistogramma diplotaenia. The sequence continues at coordinate 29,429 of VOQJ01030635.1, forward strand.
AGTGTTCCTTGGCTGTCCAAGAAAAAAAAAGCCTGATTTATAATTATACTCTGCAATGCACCATGAAATTGTTATTGTGGAATACCTTTTTGAAAATGTTATCAAACAATTACTTTAATTTTTCCCCCTGGAAACTGTTGCACATGTCTACCTAAAATGAGATGGTGGTGCAGTCTCCTGCCTGTCATCCACTGCTGTTCATGCAGATGAGCTCTTTTTTTTTCTCCTTCCTTCTTCTTCCCTTCCCCAGAGTCTCTGTTCCGAGGGATGCAGTGGCAAATAAAATAATACTCTGATAAAACTGAAATATTTTATGACAGAATGATAATCATTGCAAGCATACGTGCCACTGATATGGGGCTGTTTCGGTTGGGGGAGGAGAGGAAATAATCCTTTTTGTGGGCTTTAAAAAATGAATCTCAGTTGAATCACATCAGAGGAAAAAAAAACTCAAAGACAGTTCCAAGATGAGCCAACTCCAGGAGAAAATGACCTCCTCGTTTTGGTGATAAAGTTCTAGCCAAAATATGATATCAGCCTGCGACGTGACTCATTAGAAATGTGTGTATGGCGTGGAGGCAGCTCTCCCTATCTGCCAGTGCCTGGCTTGCCGACTGATAAGAGGCAAATGCAAATGTCCTGATAAGAACTGAATGCAAATATTTATGATATGATATTCCCTGGGAATTATGTGTGGATAAAACAAAGTGTATTATTTCCCTGTAATTCTTTCAGGTTTGCCAAAATGTCCTTTTTTTTTTTTTTTTTGTTTTCCTATTTTGCTTTTTTTCAAATTTTTTTGGGCTTGCGTT
>VOQJ01030636.1:8831-21863 GCA_015052665.1 Apistogramma diplotaenia
TGAGACCCTTCCTACTTTGCCTATAAAAACGAAATGTGGTTCCCAGAGTCAGGAGGTTTTTCTCAGCTGCTTCCTTTGGCAGATCTGAATTTCATTAACTCTTTTAACTCTGGCTGAGTAAATAACAGGGGGGGTGGGGTGGTGGTGGGGGGCAGATGAGCTACTAGAAGATCTTGAAGGACGTTGTGCATCTGGAGACAAAACATCACCCTCTTCTCTCATATTAACTACGCAAGTAAAGGGTGGAGGTGGTGTTTCATGTGACTGTGGTGCAGGTCTCATTGCTGATGGCAGGTTTACTTTTGGAACAGAAATACAGACTTTACAAAAGTAGCAATCTGTGGCAGTGATTCTGTGGCTCAGTCCAAACCATTTGAATACCAGAACCCAAGTTCTTTCCATTTCACTTAGTCGATGCTTGGAGGTTTTAGACGCAAACCTGGCAAACCGAATGCGGTGCCCACGGTTTGTCTTGGCTGCACAATTTCATACCAAAAAAAGCAAAGTATGCCTATTTCACAAGATCTGTTTTGTTGCTATGCTAATCGTTCTTGACCCAGAGGTCAAATACTATGCTTTTCACACGCCTGACGGAAAAAAGTTTCACTTTCTTTCCTGCATGATGATGAAATATAAAACTGCATTCCCTCCTAGATGATGGTTAGATAAGCATGCACAAGTTGCACCTGATATTTAACGGTCTCCTAATTCAGCGTAAAACAACTCTGTAAGAGCACAAGATGCATAACTCGCAGTTGCTCAGTCGTCAGCCAGCTGACATCATACCTGCTGCCTCTTTTTTGTTCAAAGGTACATTTATGTGTTTTGTTTAAAACATTACCAAACTAACTACAGCTACAAAAAAATGCAAACCTTTGAACTTAAGCCAGGTTTTATGTTTGTGTAATACCAATTTGTACCACCAGATGGTGTAGTGAGTCAATGTAACCTTTATTCAATCAGCATATTTGTTTCCAAGCGTGCCCTGCCAAAAGGCTGAGCCTCCGCGGAAAAGAAATATTAGCACTTAAAGAGCAGCACGCAGCTAAAAACAACACGCCCACTTTAAAATGCTGCCCCCTGCTGGTGAAAACCTTACTTAAAATCTGTCAAGGGTAAATACAAAATGTACCTTTTTTTTAAGTAGGTTGTCTGTACTTGCTAACATGAGGCACAGTCTCATAATGAAATTGGTAGAAGCCAATCTGAATATGAAATCTGACACCTCACAGAGGAGTGAGCAACTTAGCTGCTCGATTAGCTGTAGCTTCAGAGTTCACAAGAATCACGACTCATCTAGAGTAATGGTTAAGTTTTAGTGAAACAAGATTCATTTGTCCTGGACATGACTGACTATGAGACTCCTGCACTTTCCAAGTTTGTGTTAGTTTGTGCAATACAGCCAACCCATGACAACAAAACTCATAACTTTCTTTCTGTACTTCACACCTTACAACACACCCACTGAACTGTGACTGATCATGAACTGGATGAGCTAATACGTCACTGACGCTCCAACCTGCTGACAGTGACAAGAACACTGCACACGTAGGTTGAGTAGCTACGTCAACGCTAACCAGCTGATGACCCGGTGTAGTTGCAAATCTCCTGTTGTGGGAAGTTGAAGTAAAAGTCAAATTACATGAATTTAAGCTAATTGGCATGCATAACACCCAAAGGGAAAATTAAGCTAGAAACAATCATTATTTTTTGCTCAACAGGTTGCAACATGTAGACGCTCCCGCTTTCCTCCTTAAATATTATTTGAATATTTAAAAGGCACAAACAGGGACCAGATCCTCAGCGTGATTTGCTTAAAAGCAAATTTTCTATATTCTCAGTTTGTTGCCCTTTTGAGGAGAAATGTCCTCTTGGTGCCAAGAGAGAGAAGAAATGTTTCAGTAAACCGCTACACATTCGCCATATGTCTGAACCGAGCTAGATCAAGGAGCAGATTACGGTTTCTTTTCTGTGTGTGTGTGTGTGTGTGTGTACACTGTGTATAAATAGCACATGTGGCAGCACTTACCACGGTCTTTTTATTTAAGGCATTTCCCCTCCCTGCCTTTCTCACCACGCTCTGGTTAATGGGAGTTCAGGAGAAGCCAGGGGCATCAGTTCCCAGGGCTCCATATTCACAAATATTTTTCTTGTTATTTATTCAACATGGCAAATATGGTCTGAGACTTCAGCTTCAGACCACCGACCTTCACACTGAATCACTTTTCAGACATTTCTTTTAGTCAAAGCGATGCTGCTGCTTCCACTGACACGCACGAGTAGGATTTCCCCATACGATGCAGCCCTGTGGAATCAGCCAAACCCACAGTACAGTAAACACTCACTGAAACATACCATCAGCTGCAGACTCCACAACCATGACCGAATAGGTCCCAACATGCCATTTTAAACTCCTGTTGCCAAGAGCAGTGAATGAGCGACTGCAGGAGCTCCTGTTGGTATATTGTATGCTAACACTGCCACATAATCCATTATGTCTACACTTGAAATGAGATCGCATGCAGAGAAGCTCGGTCCTCTGCTGCTGAAGTTATGAACCTGGATTTATTGTTCTCTGAATTTGCCCATTGTAGGTCTCTTCTTGTTCACTTAATTAGTCTGTGGTCTGTGGATCAGAGCAGAGGACGGCTCACTGGGCTTAGAGGCTGTGGGCGTGGAGAGCTGGCCACGATTGATGGGTCTCTAGAGGGCCAATGACAGCTTGCAGCAGTCTTTGACTGCACGGCTGTATAGTTGTATAGTCGAATTCCCTGCAGCCTGAACAGTTGTCAAGAAAGATTCTGATTTCTGTTCAAATTATTAATGAGCTGTAAAATAATGTGAAATTCTGAGCACTGAAATGCATGCTGATGAGGTCCAAGTGCTTTTAGCTGCTTCTAACTAGTGTAGCAACAATAACAGCTGCAATTCTTCAGTTTTTGGCTGCTGCATTTAGTCTACCAGATCCACTTTCAGTCACTACAAAATTTTACCCACCACAAGCGTAACTGCAGTGGATCGGGGGCAGGGACACTCGCTTCTTTCCTGCAAGTCAGGCAGCCAGACTGTGCTTGCAAAATGCCTTAAAGTGGACCTTTGATGCTCAATTCCAATATTATTCTTGGCCTCTGCTTGTGTATTTTCTTTGTCCTCTTTTTTTTCCTGTCCTCTTTAGCTTAATCACGGCACATTATTTAAGGACTGTTCTTTTTCACTCACTTTTATGCAATTTAGAAATGTTATAACTAAAATATCATGTTAGTTTTCTTCCCAGGCAACCTCTCAAAAGTGAGTAGTGTCTATTAAATAAATCTTTAAGCCCAGAGGCATAATTTGGATGCATTTCTTTATGCACTCCTGTCAGATGTTAATGACGCCATGTCTCGACCTCTGAACCTTACTAACAAGTTGAGTAGCTTTGCATGATTATCAGTTAAAGCATGCCTGGCTGCTGATCACTTACAGTGCTTGCTCAATTAAAGGGCTGAATTGCCACATGACCAACTCAGTAGAAGAACTGGTGTGTAAAATGCTGCAGACTCTGTAGTCTTTAGCAATTTCACATGTTCAGACCAGCTGTTGGTTTCATGCACAGACACTGTGAACGTGCGGGCTTTGCAGGGCCGTCTGTCAGCAGCACCGTGGCCCACAGGTTCTAACTCTGTATTTGAACATTAAAATAAAAGGCTGACCAGGCATGCGCGCGATGATGTCACCTGTTATCCGAGCTGATTAGCAGGGCACTTTGCAAGTCATCTTGTTAAACTGATGCAAAGCAATGCCCAATTGTTTTATAGGAGAATTATTAAAGCTAAAGCAACAAGAAGTTTAGGGCATTCAAATAGACCTTTGGTGTGCCGGCGTGAACATTAAACTTGTGGCTGCCGCTTATCAAAGCCAGATGAATGGTGTCTGTGTTCAGCTTTGCATGTAGCATCTGTGCTGATAGCGTTTTCCTCTGTCCTATAACTAACATGATCTGTTTTTATATAAAACTGATCAAATCACCCGAGTGAATATGCTTACACTCTCTTATCTTCATATATGTCAAAGAGAGACATTTTAACATCTGTTGGTATGTATGAATTAACATCCTAAGGAAGAATTGCAGAAAAGGGCAGGTGACAAATCACAAAATAATACACCTTCCTTTCCAGGAAGAGTCAGAATATGTATGTGAAAGCAGACAAGTATGAATGCCACTCCACACCAAGCCATGGGAATCCTGCTGCTTACACCATATTCCTGGAGCCCAGCCTGAGAGTTGGAATGTGTGGCAGGGACTCTGACATTTATTTAGCATGCCCAGGCAGGCAGGGGAGTAACGGGTGAGATGATACATAGAGTTGGTCGAAAAAAGTTTGTTTTTGGCTCCTGATTTCATCCTGAGCTACTTTAGGACAAAACAGACCCAGAAACTGTGGTGTCCTGCGTGTCCTGTCCCGTGTCCTGTCCCGTGCAGCTCAGCAGAGCGCTTGAAGTCGTGCAACACGGTTGGGTGGTGCAGTAGTTGGTTCTGCTGCCAACCAAGTGACGAACAAGGCTGAATCAGGTTGAACGACTTTTTTTTAATTTAAGAGCCAGGGCACTTTCCTTTTTTTTATAGCGCAGTCGCATTGATCATGACACAGAACTGTTTCTTTAAAGTTGCAGTGGAAACATTTGTACAAACTGCAGTGCACAGGTGATTGGCATCTCTCTGTATGTGCTGAGTGATTTGATGCAGCTGACTTGATTACTACAATGACTCCCAATGTGATCCATCACGTTAATGTGGATTCCTAATCTGCACATCTGTTTGTTCAACTTTGGGCCAATTGACTGTGTGACTGCACGCTCACTGAATAATGATTTGTGATTGACAAGTCATCTTCCTTTTTAAATGTGTCTGTTAATGAGAATCCATAATGCAAATCCCCTATTGGCTGTGATTTTCAGTCTTCATAAGATGTTCTAGATGGATAGAATATTATATAGTCTGGTAGGTATTGATTGTGCAATTGTAAGTAGATTCAAAAAGGTCCATAAATATAAATAAATAGAATAAAAACATTTACTCCTGATGCATAAATTATATGTGTAATTGTGTGAATAATGAACAGTCTGTCCTGCCAGCCAAGAGGATCCAAACAGACCAGAACTTTTACACTGCAGCAGCTGTTTTATCACAAAATCCTTCAAGTTTTGCATTTATTCTTTAATATACATACAGAAATGTGTTCCTTCTACCAATCAAAGCCTGACTTTTCAATACACATGCAAATGAGGTCCTGGGAAGAAGGTGGGCCATTCACAGTGTGTCACAATACTTCCAGCACTTAAATCTCAAAATTGTTCTGGAAAGCCGAGAGGTGCAACACACACACAAAAGAAATGTATTACAGTGTTGTTTGCTCGTCCTCCAGGACGTCTCTGCTCTGTGTCTTAATAACAATCGCTGTTGAGTCACACCTTCGCAAGAAGAAACTTTCATATGAAGATCAGTCCTCCGCCCTTATTAAACAATTGAGCCTTTGACTGTGAAATGAAATGCGAAAAGCAACACAGTTCTGTATCTTCCTAAAAATTATCAAGGCACAAATACACAAAGCTAAAAAAAAAAAAAAAAAAAAAAAAAAAAAGCGATGATCTCAGGAAAATCAGCAACTGATGCCAGAAAACAAAAAAAACAAATCCCTGAAATGTCTTAGTGGTGAAATTTATCCTTTAAATCTCTCATAATGATTTTCAGATCACTGATTCTTTGTAACAAACTGGCTGTCATGTTTAGAAACCTGACACCACCTGCAAATATCTCACATAAAAAGTGAGGCCGCACAGTGGTGCAGTCACCTCAAAGCAAACAGGCTGAGGGTTCAAAGCTGCTGCCTGCCTGGGAGCTTTCTGTGTGAGTTATTTCACTCCCCCTGCATCCGAGTCTCCTCGGGGGTACTCCAACTTCCTCTGACATGCATGCTGAGACTAGAAAACGACTTTTCTGGAAACAGAACTCTGTTTCTCCTGTATGTTGTGTTGACGCTTCTGCTGTATATTCTTCGAGTGTTTCAGATGCCTGTCTTGACTGCAAATGGATGTACCGAGTGTAGCTGATCCAATGGCAACAGCATTTACAAAACAAATACACCTCATTCCTGTGCTCGCAGACCAACCAGCTCACTGAGATGGCATGTAAAGGCTTCACACTATGACACACCCTCACCTGAACCGTCAACAAAGGTACGGAGGAAGCGAGGTTTAGCATGGTGGAGGGAGAAACACGCCGCTCGTATTCAAAGGGTGTACAAATAATCCTAATTCCATTAACGTCACACGGCCCTGCGTTTTGTTTCTGTCACTTCTGAATATGTGTTGTGTTTGCAGCATTACCGTTGTTACTGTGTCTGATGCAATCCTGCAGCACGGCGTGCCACTTCTTCTGCTCCTTCTCGGTCATCACGCAGAAGTAGTGGTGGCGGGCGTACGGGTGCCACAGGATGAGAGGGAACTCTGTCACACACTTGATGAACGGGTTATTGCCCACTTTGGCTTTGGCATCTGCTATGAAGCAAATGACAGAATGTACTTTAGAGAGATACTACCGCTATCAGCAATGAGGTTTGCAGACATGTGATGATACACTCATGGTCACATTGTCACAGAGGGCTACAGAATGGTCAGTGACACCCTGGCAACCGCCAGTTGCTAGGGAAAAATGTGTTACCCAAACAGTTAGCAAAATAACCTGCGATTTCTTTGGTTGCCGAAGTTTGCATGGAACAGGCTGACGCGTCTACAAAGGAGTCTTACTACCACTCAGCTAGTAGGTACTGTTCTTTCATGCAAACTACAGGCGACCGCGGCAATCTGCCAATGACCTTCAGGAACCACAGCTGGAGAATATACAGTCATCAATCTGTGCATAACATCACACAAGAAACCTCCGTGTATCTGTATATTATACTAAAAGAGAAAAATCAAAACTTATATTAACTAATATTGCAGTCGTCGCTACCTATAATATAAAGCACCCTGAGGCGACTGTTGTTGGTGCTACATAAATCAAATTGAATCACCAGTGATCACAGGAAACTGAAGCTGCTCTCCGAGGTTCTGCTTCAGTACAATGCACAAATTCAAATGGTTATTAGAAGAAGAAGAAGAAGAGGTCCAAAAGGTGCACAAAGAGACGACTTTGAAGATAAAACTTTTAAAAAAGCAGTGACTCTCAATTTAGAAATGTTATAACTAAAATATCATGTTAGTTTTCTTCCCAGGCAACCTCTCAAAAGTGAGTAGTGTCTATTAAATAAATCTTTAAGCCCAGAGGCATAATTTGGATGCATTTCTTTATGCACTCCGGTCAGATGTCCATAATGACGCCATATCTCGACCTCTGAACCTTACTAACAAGTTGAGTAGCTTTGCATGATTATCAGTTAAAGCATGCCTGGCTGCTGATCACTTACAGTGCTTGCTCAATTAAAGGGCTGAATTGCCACATGACCAACTCAGTAGAAGTGCTGCAGACTCTGTAGTCTTTAGCAATTTCACATGTTCAGACCAGCTTTCGGTTTTTAGAAGAAGAACAGGTCCAAAGGTGCACAAAGAGACGACTTTGAAGACAAAACTTAAAAAAAAAAAGCAGTGACTCTTAACAGCTGTTATTTTCCAACCTGGCAGGCTGCTGTTAATCAGCTCCGTGTACTTCTCCATTGAAGTCAGGGCCTTGTACCCAGCACAGTTGATGGACACTTTTGGATGCAGTTCCCGTTCGTGTGCCTGTTAAGAGAACCGAGGAAGCGGTTTTAATGCGAGTGCTCAAATTGTCTAATTGGACGTGAGTCTAGTCCAATCAGTGGACGTACTAACCAATTTGCTCTCATAGAGGTTTATGGCGTAGTCGTTTGGCACGGATACAAAACGGTTCCTCCACTTTCGATTCTCCTCCAGGTACTGGAACAGACTCCCTGAGAAGATGGTCCGACCTGCAAGAGGGTCCTGAAATACACATTTTAAGATTTAACGTGTTTAATGTGTTTCTGCACCTGAGGATGCAAAATATAAAAGCTGTGCATATTGTGTAGTATTGAGACAAATGGGTTTAAAAATCTAAAACTAATCGAGTTGAACCTGTGCAGGTTTTTCCAAACATGTTTACAAAAGGATACGCACCACCCCCTCTGTTTTCCTGCCTTGGATTAAACAATAATTGCTCAGAGGAAGAAAAAAAACAGGGACAGAGCAGAGTAGTAGGTCTGAAACATAACGATAACTTGTTGAGTGCTGGATCACACAAATAACACACACACACGAGGAGCTGACCAGAGAAGATGAACCACAATAATAGAAAGAGTGTGAAATGTGCTCCACTCTCCCTCCAGCATCAGAAGATGTGGGCCAAAGCGCAGCCTTCAACAAGTCCAACGAGTACCAAAAAAAGATGAAAGGAATCTAAGAGCCGCTGAGCTCGCTCACTGGCTAATGTCCCGGTGCATCCACAGACATGACCTCAATCATGCACTGTGTGCGACATCAAACTCTGTCGGCCTAACAAGGATCACATGGAGGTAGGTTCATGTGATGCAGAAATAGTTAAGCTGAAAAAAGGAAAGTATGCAGTTCAGAGACTTAAGTGGAAGAAAAGTTGGCCCCTGTCCTGCATTGATACCGTTGCTTTGGATGGTTGACCCCCCCGGCTTCTGTTACACCCTCACTTTTACACACATGCATTCTCTTTTGCTTCTACTGACTTTAAATTGTCTTCGATCCAACACACACCTCCACCTGAACATCCGCCAAAGCAGAGTGACCCAAGCGTGGCGTTTCACACACACACTGCACCTACCTTTCTGTGAAGCAGCTGCGACTGCGTACCGCCTCCTCCTTCTATCTCAAAGCGGACGCTGTTGAAGAGAGCGACTGTATACTGCTGCTCGTACACTTCGCTGAACTCTGCCATTAGAGCTTTGGTCCGAGCTGCAGGAGGAGACACACAAATTAATCAGGGGATGCGCGGCACGTGATTAACACAAACTATGTTATGGTTATTGATTAAAAATGTATCAATTCCACAGTTTTCTTTTGATCATGCTTAACGCTTCCTCTTGCTTCTGGAAACCCATGTGAGAGGGGAGAGAAATCAAATCGTTTTTATAATTGCCGAAAGGGCAGATTTGCTCACTCTGCTCCGAGCAGGTTTTTCAAAAGTCAGCAGAACTGCCGTTTAAATTTCATTGTCAAATATTAACAGAGATAAAGAGCCGTTATTCTCGTCTCTTTTTCACTTGCTAATTTAAAGCCATCAGCATTTACTGCTGCTATCAGTTCTTTATCAAAACTGCCACAATAAAATTTAAAGTGGACTTTCGAGGTAGCGATTCCACTGCTGAGCTCTCGTGTCTGATCAGCACAAAAAGCTCTGTGGTGAAGCTATAACACGTAAACAGCATCTGTCATTTGGATATAAGACGTCTCATTGTTGCCCCTCTCGTGCACCTGCTGCTAATTTCATTAACACCAAAGCAGCCGAAACCTGATGCCGTGATGACACTTATTCCTCAACACAGCTTGAACTCTCTGAGGCAGCTCCCTCATTTCTTTAAGTAGTCTTCAGGAACAGTTCTCCAGGCTTCTTGGAGGACATTCAGAGCTCTTCTTTGAATGTTGGCGGCCTTTTGTTGATTCTGTCACTTATGACCCCACACTGCTTCAATCGTGTTAAAGTCCAGGCCCTGGGGAGGCCAGTCCATGACTGATAGCACTGCATTGTGTATTCTTTCTATCCAGGCATGCTTTTACTGCCATGTTGAAAAACGAAGCCGTTGCCAATAAGACTCAGTGCGACTGAAAGTGTGGCTGGACTGAAAATGAGAGAAAAAGCAGCCAGTGTCCAACGAATGTAGTTTGGAGGTTGTGGACAAACTGAAACCATGGAGACATTAGCTTGGACTCTAATAAATAGAAACTGGGTTCTCGTTACCATTTTCGGACATATATATATATATATAATTATTATTAAATTCTGAAAATATTTGTTGGCTAAAGTCCCAGTTTGTATAAAAACATGGCCTCCCGGTGTTGTTGAAACATTTTTCCATGTTCCACATATCCTCTGCATTTGTTATCTGTCATCAATCAGCTTCCTAATAAATAGACTAAGAACCTGCTGGAGGGGACACAGTCTTTTCCCGTGTTCTAATGCTGGAAAAGAGTCCGTCTGCGAGCCAATCAGTGTCTTTGGCTCAGTCAGCAGCAGCGTCGGCTAAGATGTGTTTATGGAAGGAACGACACAGGAAGGAGGGAGCTGGCCTGCAGTGGGAGGGCAGGAAGGAAAGAGCTGACAGGACAGGATCGATGGAGGGAATGTGGAGGAGACGGAGGACAGGGACACGGATTAAAAACACCGTGGCATACCGGGATGAGGGGGAGGACAGGTTAAGGGGCTGACGCTCATGAAACATCAGCAAGTACTGTAAATTGTTCCATTTCCTTTTCCATTTCTTTTATTGAAGCATATTCTTCACACTTTTATCAGACAGCAGGCAAATTTCTGCCTTCAGAACAGTTAGTCTGACAAAAGTCCAGAGGATATCTGATTTTGGATGGAAACCTGCTTCATCCTGGGTAAATTTCCTCTAGATTAGGCTCCGGTTAATGTAGCCTCGACTGCAAATGTGCAGAAAGTTGGTACTTTCCACCGGTCGCCTTTGCTGAGCCAAAGTCAGCAGTCTAGGAAACTGTAAATGAACACTTAGGAAATAGAACAAAGATGCCTGCATCATAAAACGCACACTCGGTCCTCTGTTTCAAACCATATAACCATGCACTATAGCCGTTCCACCTCTCCATGAAGCCCATCACTTGTTTACTTTAAACATGACAACGTGGAATCGAGTAAAAATGGCAAAACCACTCCTGGCACATTTTGTACGCCATACATGTACGTGCGCAGTTTCCAATGTGTGCACGTCCTTTTAGAGGACTGGATGCAACAGGAAATAGTTAGGGTTAGGTTAAAACTCAGCTGGAATGTAATTTATCACAAATTCCTTGAAGAAAAAAAAAGGCACATATTTTAGGTTTCTTTTGCTTTCTTGTATGAGCATTGCAGACTTTCTATCAGTGCTCCCCATGCACACTCTCAGCCCTTAACTTTATCTTTGATTCGCACCATCCACATCAACATTTCTTTCAGTGCATTTGAAATGACTGTAGGCCAGGGCATGGAGCTGAGTTTACACGTGGAGGAACGGATGAAATAGGAGACTGAAGACAAAAAAAGCATTGTTCAGCAGACGTACCAGAATCTTTGCAAAGAGGAGAACTGAAGAGCAGCAAAGTGAAAGCAGTTTGAAGTTGCAAAAGCCTTCTGGAAACTCTGCAGCTAATTTAAAATGCACTCGTGCGCTTCTGCTGTGCAGCTGTTTGAAGCATTAACTGAATTAACTGAAATTTTCAACCGCGTGGACACAATCACCTTTAAAATGCTTCTACCAGCATCTCATCTCTGCGCTTGTAGGTCAGGATTCTTTGAATGCCACGACTCTGAGAGTAATGACCTCCTGAAGCTGAATCTAATACTTTTGGAGTGAATCTATGATGAAGAATGAGGAAGTGGTCGTGAAGTCTTTCAGTGTTTAAAGAGCAAAATTGGGGATTTTTACAGGAGTGGATTTATTCTGAGGCCAGTTTGTTAACTGAGTGAAGAAAACAGCCCGTCATATAAGAAATGCTTCAATCCCAGATTCTTCATCATCACTCACCAATCAGAATGTTCAATCCTCATCAGTCAATCCTCATCATCAATCAGTCATCAACCATTGTCAATTAATCACCAATCACTGTCATTCAATCATCACCAATCAGTCCCTAACGCTCGTCACCCACCTACTGCTTAACATCAGAGGGCGTGGCCAGATTTGTTTGTAGATTAATAAATATTAGTAAAATATCAATAGAACTTTACCGACATACAAAGGAAGAAATTTACGTGAACATTGTTTTCATCAGATTTATAAAACCGTGTGTCCCTTTATCAATACCTGCTTTATGTTTGGAAATAGTTGTTTACAAACATATAGCATCGTCCATGTAGCGGTGTTCAATTTGAATAACTGTTAGCTTCCGGTCTCTGTTGCTGCAGTGTTGGTCCATTTGGCCTTCTCCTGCTCTCTAAGAGACAAATATCTTCTAAAACTTTTTAATGCTGATGTTTATCAGGTCCCTAAAGCCGCCATATTGGTTTCATTTATACACGCGAGGAGCTGCAACAAGCTGAAGTCAGCTAATCACCAGGAACCATTAATGAACCGGATTTAAATTCTTCTGTTTTAGCTAAAACCTGCTGTAAAATTACATTTTAGATTCTTCAAAAGAACCGTCTGGGAAAAGCAGTTTTCATCTTCGAGGATGACCGCTCATATCTCAGTTTCCGCAGTAGTCAGCATATCTCTGGGCCAAGGCTTCCTGTTCAGTGTGCTGATTAGCTTATATTTAAAATCTTGTATATAAGCCAAAACTGTTGCTGGAGACGTCGAGGATGGTTTCAAAATGACATTTGGCATCTCCTGGTTACCTGCACGCCATCACAGTCTAATCAAATGTGACCAGACTCTTCATTCAGCCAACAGAAACAATGACGCAATGGTGCTTCTTCATGTCAGGTCCTCTTATCTGTAGGCAAAACAGATAGACCTTATCTGTCTTAAGCTGACAAAGGATGGGTGAACATGTGGGCCGGCCGACAGTTAGGATTTGCATGTGTGTAGCGCACGCATGTGGGTCCTGTAGGGGAGGTGTGCATTTCATGAGAACGTGCTTGGGCAGCGAAGAGGGAGAAGTCACCTTTGTGGGTGTCGGACGCAACAAGAAACGCTGACTAGTCTTCACTCTCACACACACAAAAGGTGCAAATACACTACAAAGTCAGACCTCATCAAATAGGTTTGTTTTTCCTTTCTTTTTTTTTGTAAAGACATGCACAGGTGCTTTTTTTTTTACCCTTTTTTTCACTGTGTTTATTTGTGGAAGATACTGGCAGGAGGGGTGTGTGTG
>VOQJ01030637.1:3266-13287 GCA_015052665.1 Apistogramma diplotaenia
CTCCCCCCCCCCCACCCCCCACATGTTTTGCTTTTGCATGAATGAGTTTTCATGTGGTAACAGTCAGTGCTGAGGAAGCTACTTTGAAATCATAGCTTTGGAACTTTCCAATTACTTCACTCGAAGAAGCTGAACTTCAGCAAAGCTACTCCAGGGAGATGTTTCCTGTGGTTAACTAAAGCTACTTGGAAAAAGTAGTTCAAAGTATCTTGTATAGAAATAACCACTCCTTGCAGTAGACTGTATTTACTCCCAGTTAATAAAAATGTTAATTGTCGGTGTCACATATTTGATTAAGCATGGATATCTCCTTCAGGCTTAGATCTGACATCTTAGTTCTTGATGACATTGCCGCTGCGTGCTTGCCCTTTTTGCAGATGTGCTCCAAAAAATGGTGTAAAAAGTAATTAAATTACAATTCTGTATGCAAATATGAATGCAGCTAATCAAATATAGCTAGAATGATATTTTAATGATATGTAGTTCACTGCTTGCTAACAGGGGCAACAGTCAGTTTTGCATTACCTCCTTTTTTTTGGTTTGTATTTTTGTATCTGGTGTATAAATTTGTGCAGGATCTTCATTGCAACTTGCTCGGGGAAGCCCAAGCCACCGCAGTGCCAGTCTCTGGTGACACTATGACTCTTTAGAAGTCCATTGAAATGATACCCCACACTTTGGTTCAAAGCATTTCTATGATAAAAAATATATGATGATTCTATAAAGAAAGACTTTTAGGCTGTCAGCCGTTGCAGCTTTGCTGGCCCCAAAGAGACTTTTTTTTTTTTTTACTTGCATCCAGAGGTTGTTTTGGCTCTTTCTTTAAAGAATAATATTGGGATTAATGTGGTTATTCTGTAGATATCAAACATATTTCTGGTTATTGTACCGCATGGCAAGGATCACAATGAGCTGAAATACCCTTGGTCCAAGTTAATCTTATCATATTTTAGTTTATCAATAATATGTATTGTTGCAATATTTTGTATGCATATGTGTGTGTTCATACACCTGGGGGGGTGGGGGGGGGGCATATATCTTGAAACCCTAAGAAAATACATGACTAGATACCAGCAGGGTTAAGAAAGAAGTTGTGCTTTTGTTGTTTTCTTCAGTTGACCCTTTAAGATACAAAGGTCAGCTGACACCAAACTGTCAACTATACTGGGACCTAGGAGCACATGGGTCAAAGCCCCATGGTACCAGAAGGAGGGAGATACCAATGGCAGCACAGTCAGCGTCTGAAGGTCATTCAAAAGCTTTGTGCTTTGAGATTTCTGCAGGTGGTTTACAGATAATCAGTGATAAGATTATATATGTATAAGACTTTGCCTTATACATTAAAGGAACTTAAAGGAATTTAAAGGAACTAAAAGGTAGTGGTTAGTAAATGTTGATGTGGTGGAAAGTAAGGAGCTACTCTGCAGACGACAAAATATCATAGGAAATATGTTCCATTAAGAAAACATGTACTATATGGACAAAAGATACTGGGTCCCACCTCTTAATCTTTGAATTCAGGTGTTTTCAGTCCCGTTGCCATAATTGTATAAAATCAAGGCCCTAGCCATGCAGTCTGCCTTTACAAATATTTGTGAAAGAATGATTCGCTGTACTTTGAGCATGGTACTCTAATAGAAACCACCATTGCAACAAATCAGTTTGGGAAATTTCTTCCCTACTAGATATTCCATCAGCATCTGTAAGTGGTATTATTGCACAGTGAAATCATTTAGGAACCACGACAACTCAGCCACATTGTGTCAGACTACATAAAGTTGTAGAGAAGAGTCGCTGAGTGCTGACACACACAGTGAGTAAAAATCACCAACTCTCTGCTTGCACGATAACCGCAGAGTTAAACCTCCACTGGCAGTAACATCAGCACAAAAAGTCTGCACAGGGATCTTCATGGCATTGCAGTAATGTAATATGTCAGTGGCCCAGAGCTTTTGTGCATATAGTTTAGCTATTAAAAATGACAAAGTCCTCATCACATTTCAGTCATTTTTGTATCATTTCTTGTGTTAATTCTACATTTGAATAATGAGCAGATTTCCTATGTGTGTAACATACTTTTTTCTTTTAGCTGATTATAAAAGGGTAGATTATTTTTATCTATTTATTTTTTGCTATAGCTGTTTGAGAACTCAAAACTAGAATTACCACTTTCCACTTAAATTCTCATCACTTCCTTCTTGGGTCCAAGAGGACTTCTTTTTTTCAAAAATTCGCAGATTTTTTTTCAGCCGTTCCTGAGATATCGAGTTCACATGATTGGAATGGACGGATGTCGAAAATATAATTCCTCGGCCACGATTGTAGCCAGGACAGAGGAATGAAAATACTCAATTTGCTTGCACTGTATAAATTTTATACATGTCCATCCATTCAGCTCTTCATAGTGTAGCTTTTGAAGTGTGGAACAGCAGAAGATTAGCTGTGTCCTCTGAGGCAGTTAATGTCTTTTGCCACTGTTGTAATATAAACTTTTAGTCCTATCAACTTGAATTTCAGTAGAAAGAGTTTGAACGCACAGGCTTTGATTAAAGTTCCTCTAAACCTTAACCCTTTTGCACGAGCAGGGAGAAAGCCATCTGAAGCTGAGGCAAGAGCGCTCCGTGGCTCAGGAGAGTCTTTGTTGAGACTGCTGTCTAATGAGAGGACTGCACTGCAGTAATGATACTAAAGGAGGGTTGAGGCTACTAAATAATAAAGTGACTGCAGTGTGCTAAATCTAACAATACAGGGCCAAGTGTACACAATTACTTTAAGCAATTAGTCTATGTTGTGATCATGAATATCAAATGTGCAGAGAAAGGAAACTGTAGCGATAGATGGGATGAGGTGTAGCACTGCTCCACTCACATTCTTAGCTGTTTTATTGCACATCGTGTCTCAATAGACCTTTTCACTCTATTCTTCCACTTTAGCTTCCAACTTGGTGTCTTTCTTTTCTTTTCTGCCTGTCTCGCACTCCTACTATCTATTTCCCCTCATTACTAGACACTGTGACAGCTGAGCTCCTCATCACCTTCTCTATGTTACATTAATTTTCAATCATCAACTCTAAAATCCCCCCGGGACACTGTCAGTAAATACCATCGCTGCGTGTGTGTTCAGATATGTTGTCACAGTGCTGGCTGTGTCTATGCATATATACATATGAGCTTGCATTCATGCTTATGTGTATATATTAAGATTGGTTATGGGATTCAGACGATGGCTTGAGGCAATATTCTGCAATGATACCGTTTCTCCTGAATGATTTTTAAAATTCATGTTCATATGTCACATGCAGCCACACTGTTATGCACCATTATGTTGTGATAGACAGGATTGCTGTTCCTGTTTATCTAGCCAGGCAAAAACATGGTATAAAAGTAAGGGACAGGGACATGCACAGGAAAACATGCCGGTTCTTTTTGTCATGTATTGTTACAAATATTTGTAGGCTAATGTGTTGATTACCAGATCATAAAAGGGGAGTTATTAATGGCACATACACATTCAGGTTCATACATTTTTGACACAATGCTGCCTCTCTACACGTCACGGTGTTTTTGATGCTTGGATGAAAATCCTTTGCTTTTCACGACTGCCTGAAGTCTAGAACCCCTGGACATGCTGTGTTTCCACCTTTGAGATGTTCTGCTAGGCCTTTACATTTTTTCAGTACCTGAAAAGAAGGCTCTGTTGGGTTGAAATCAGGTGATTGACCAGTCTTGGTTTCAGCTCTCCTTGGAGAATGAATGTGTGGAGGTTCTTTTAGATATTTTTCTGGAAAAGTCTAAACTGGCCTTATTGTTCTTGAGTGTAACCAGTGGTTTGCACTCTGTTGTCAACCATCCACAACTTTTATTTGCGTAGACTATAGAATACTGAGGGAATGGGACTCTCTTTGCCATGAGACTACTTAGTAACTTGTAACAGTATATAAATAATAATGTTTGTAATTCCTAAACATATATTTGAATATATTTGTGGTGGTCTACAAGGCAAAAGTACAAAAATTGAGTAATTGTCCAGATACTGTGGACCTAACTAACTGTAACCTAACTGTATAGTGCTAAGTGCATTTCTTCAAGGAAGGTGTTTACAGTAATACGGGTTATTCATATTACACTGACTAATTCCACAGATCGCAATTTAAATATTTGTTTGCTATAAACATATTTGATCAGAAAGAGCTCTGTTGTGGATTGTGTCTTAGCAGCATAGTCGCCCCTGCCTCTCTGCTCTCCTTTGCTAGAACGCCATTCCCATTACCAAATTTGTCCAACTCTAGTTGTTTGCTTTATTTGTTCTGTGTTTAGAAAAACATTCCTT
Source organism: Apistogramma diplotaenia (assembly GCA_015052665.1). Taxonomy (NCBI): domain Eukaryota; kingdom Metazoa; phylum Chordata; class Actinopteri; order Cichliformes; family Cichlidae; genus Apistogramma; species Apistogramma diplotaenia. The sequence goes on from VOQJ01030637.1 coordinate 7,596, forward strand.
GCACATGTTTCACATTGAAAGTCTATGAAAAGGCATATTTGATGATAAGTAAAATAAATAAGGATTTACTGTGCTTCTGGTGCATTTACATACAGCCAAGGGACAAGTTAAAGAACTAAAGAAAAGCATACTGTAAGACGTTGTGCCATGATGTGATGCCAAAACAGGTTAACTGCACTGGCATCGGCATGTACTGGAGCCCCTGGTGGCTGGAAGTCCACTGCGGGCGATGGATGTTATGGAGGTCAAGAGCACAATGCAGAATGTTGATCAAAAAAAGATTCCATTAAGTTTTATAATAGTCCTGAAAAACACCCAACCTGAATCTAATGACAGCAGTGAGCATGCGAGAAACTCTCCTGCTTTTACATTTATAGCTTTCAAAAACAATCTTTACCTGTAAAAAATTTTGACACGTTGTGTCTGATAATCTGTCTTAGGCTCCATTAGAAAAGACTATGCCGGGCTTATTTTCATTCATAAAAGCGTTAGCTATCAAAATGATCTGCTGAGGTGAAATGTAAAGTGGATGTGGTGGGAGGAGACGCAAACAGGGTTATGGCTGAGTCAGAAGAAATGTGAAGAGATGAAAAAGAGATTTTGGGGAAAGAAGTAGAGGCAGGGTGAAAAAAAGGTTCTGAGAAGATGACATATGACAGGAAGAGAAGGAGGCCTGTCATACATCTTATTCATTTGATGTTTTAGGACGCTGATGCAGCAGAAAATGTCAGATTATGGAAACTGTTGGGAAGCTTAACAGGAGGTTGCAACTGTGCACCCACAGATGCACACACACACAGAGACATACACACATTAATGCACACAGTTTCAGCTATAATGTTCAACCCCAGTTTGAACAAAAGTTTAAACAGAATGCAATGATTTTCAAATCTCATCAACCCATATTTTATTCACAATGTTTAAACTGAGAAAATTGTTTTTTTTGTTTTTTGTTTTTAAAACGACTCTTTCTGAATTTGATGGCAGCATCATGTGTCAAAAATGCTGGGACAGGGCCATGGTTACACCCTTTTCTTATAACAAGTCTGTAAATGTCTAGGAACTGTTGGACTTTTGGGAGAGGGATGCTGTCCCACTCATATAGGCTTCTAGCTGTCCTGGGCTTCTTTGTCATGTGTTTTATTATTATTATTATGTGTTAAATGTTCTCAGTTGGTAAAAGATCTGGACTGCAGGCAGACTCGGACTCTGCCTCCATGAAAGCATTCTGTTGTAATAGCTGCAGCATGCGGTTAACATTGGTTAATAATAGCTGAAATATGCAAACCCTTTTCTGAAAAGACATCGTCTGGATGGGAGCATGTGTTGCTCTAAAACCTGTATATACCCTTCAGTACTGTGCAGGCTGCTTTTTGCATAGGCTCTAACATACCTGCCTACCATCAGAGACGCAGGCTTTAGAACTGAGCTGGATGGTTCCTCTCCTCTGCAGTCCAGAGGATCCCGTGCCTGTGTTTACCAAAAAGTATTGATTGATTCGATTCATCTGACCATTTTGTCTCAGTCCGTTTTAAATGAGCTTTGTTCCCAGAGAAGATTTCAAAGTTGCTGGATCATGTTCACATAGGCCTCTTCTTTGCATAGTAGAGCTTTAACCTGCACTTGTGGATGGCACAGTGAACTGTGTTCACAGACAGTGATTTCTGAAAGTGCTCCCAGGGCCTGAAGATCACAGGCATATTGATTTTTCGGCCTTGTTTCTTAAACACAGAAATTTCTCCAGATTCTCAGAATCTTTTGATGACATTATGTGTTATGTCTTTACAATTTTACATTGGAGAACATCATTCTGAAATTGTTCTGCAATTTGTCAATGAAGTGGAACCTTGAACTGGTGAACCTCTGTTCATCTTTACTTCTGAGAAACTTCCTCACTAAGATGCTTTTTTTCGTAGCGAATAATGTTACGGGCTGTTGCCAGTTAACCTGATTAGGGAGAAAATGTTCCTCCAGCTGCTTCTCTTTAGTACCACTTACTGTGCCAGCCTTTTGTGTTTTTACCATCCAATTCAAAACGAGCTAATATTTTTCATGGAATAGTAAAATGTAATTTGAAACATTTGATCTGTTTTCTGTGTTCCTTTGTGAATAAAATATGGGTTTGTGAGATTTGCAAATCATTGCATTATGTTTTTTAATTTACTCATTGTCCCAATGTTTTTGGAATTGGCTTTGTAGATTTCAATCTCAAACCTTCATATTAGACATTGAGACATCAAGTCATGTTATCTGTATGGTTTGGGACCGTAGATTTATTTTATTTTTTACTACATATAAAAACCTTATTGAATGTGATATTAATCTTTTGATATCCTTTGCAGTATGCCTGAAAGACAATGATCAGATTGCTCTGTAGTTCTTTTCGTCCGTTGTGGTTTGGGGCAAAATTCTTAAAGGTTTCTGGAGTAAAACCACTTAGTATTGCTCCTCTTGCATGAATATGCTTGTTTGGGTTTGTGACTTTAGTGCATCAGCAATCTTAATTTCATCTCTTAAATTAATTATCTCTTAATTGAATCCTACAATCAGACAGTGCCAAGTGTGATGTAGCAACATGGACGTCAGAGCTGCGTCTCCTCACAGCCGGATAAATCATGCACACGGCAAGGAGAGTGATTCTAACCAGAGTGTGCAGAAAGGGGGAAGCTGTTCACACACAAGCATCTCTTCCATCTTGCTCAGCCTTCACTATTTTCAGGGAAACAGAAAACAGCCGATACATCATGTGTTTGACTGCATGTCCATGCACAGGGCCACAGCAGTCGCTGTAATAGTGATGGTTCACAGATAAATACATGGTTGGCAGTGCTCGGTCAAAGAAAGGGAGTGTTAACACATTAATGCACACCACACCAAACCTCTGTGTTGGAAGCATAGAGGAGGCAGAGTGTTGCATATAAATACGGGCATCAGTAATGCAATATTTCAAGCGCAGATTGTAAACTGTCTTTCTTTGTCCTCCATGTACCTTGCTTTATCTTATTTTACAGCTGCTGTCAGCTGTCATGATGCAGTTATTCAACCACCTCATGAAAAACTAAAGGAGACGTTTTTCATATAATGAGACCATCACAGAAATATCAGCCTCATCTCAGCTCACAAACTTCAAGTTCTATTTTCTCTGCTGCAGACACACTAGTTTTCCTGAAATCTGTTGAAATCAGCATTTCATGCCTCTTAATTTTTAAAAAGCACTGATCCTGTTAGAGAACAAGGTGGTAATGTTACTTAAACATATTGAATACATTTGTCCTCAGCTTTGTACTCAGTGTCACAGATCGTGAACAAATTCTACATTTTACTTTAAACCTTAGAGGCCACAATTAAGATAATGGTGTTAAATGCAGTTCTGACCAAGGATTATGGTGGCATTTACTGTTATTGTTGAAGGGTTTGCAGTAAAGCTAAAAAGATTAGAATCCAAGAAGATAATGGTCATTATGTAAGGCTCTTAGAGTCATTCATTTCTTCCTGCATATGCACTTTGTTTCATTTCATTCCCCAATGTGTCTCTTTATTTCTTTGTATATTTGCAGTGTTATCATATTGCATGGTCTTATCATTGCCCACAATCTTGTGATTTTCTCTAATATTCACTTTATTAGAAGGCTAAGAATAATACTAGGTCATAGCTCTCAATGGTCTCAAGCAGCACTTCATGTTATGTCACAAGGATTTGGAAACATTTCTTTAAAATTCTGCTTCCTATGGACAGATTATTCATTACATCATTTCTAAAGATCTCCCATTCTACCGCATTTTGAACTGGCTTCAGATCAGTTAACTGGGTAGTCCAATGAAATCACAGTAATGGCCATTAAATCAGTTTGGGACAACTTAAACTTTGTGACGTGGATCCACATCACAGCAGCAGCATGTTGTTCTTTGTTTTAATGTTTCCTAAATATTTTATTCTGATGATGTAGTCAGTCTGCCTCGACATTGGATGTGTTCAGTTTAATTTATATAACGCCACATCACGACAGTCACCCCAAGGTGCTTTATATTGTAAGGTGAAGACTCTACAATAATTCACAGAGAAGCGAACAAACGCCTCCCTAGGAGCAGCACTTAGAGACAGTGGGAAGGAAAAACTCTCCTTTAACAGACGGAAGCCTCCGCCAGAACTCAGGGAGGTGCAGCGACCTCTTGGGGTTTGGGGGAGGGAGACAGGACAAAAGAGATGCTGTGGAAAAGAGCCTGAGATTTTGCAGAATAGTGTGCAAACACAGTTTTACTTTGTGGCAGGGTGCTTTATCCTGCTGAAGAGGCCACTGTCATAAAGGGATTTCCATCAAAGGAAGACGTTGTCTGCAACAATGCTTAGGTAGGTGGTTTGTGTCAAAGTAACCACCTGGATAGCAGGACCCAAGGTTTCCGAGAACATTGCCCAAACCATCACACTGCTTCCACCGGCTTGCCTTCTTCCCATAATGCCCCTGGGTGACACGTGTTCCCTAGGTAAGCAGCATACATACACGTGATGTAAAAGAAAATGTGATTTATTGTCCCAGGTCACCTCCTTCCACTGCTCTGTGGCCAGGTTCTATTGATCATGTGCCCATTGTTGGCATTTGTGGCAGAGGTCTGCACCCATCCATCCCATATGCAACAAACTGCAATGCATTCTGTATTCTGTTTCAAGATGACGTCAGTGTCTGCGGCGTGCCAGCTGTCTCTGCGAACTCTGGTTGTTTTTCTGCTGTTTCCGATGCTTCTAACATTGAATGTCAACTCTATCAGCTTCTTGTCACCGTGTTAAAATAACGGCCTACGGCCTTATGTATCCCAGCCCTTCCCCTCCTCCCACTCAATCATAGCATACATCACACACACGTAGGGACAAGGGAGGGGAGAGATCTCATCCTGCAGTTGGTGGGCCAGTTACCTGCTGACTGTTTTGGGTGAGGTCCAACCCCTCCTTTTTAATTACACCTTATGTCTCACAACACGTTGTGGATGGGCACTGTTGCTCAGGGCTCATGTCACATCTGTCCCTCCAATTTTAATAGCACTATAGATTTCACACATTGTTTCATATACACCTTTCCAATTATATACACCCACCACATCGCCCCAACACTTTGAGTGGGAGGACGGGCTGGCTGGGTCTCCCTACACCCCGGTTCCGTACACCCTGCCTATGGTTGGGATTGGTATGGACTCGGGGTTGGATCGGCCGCCCTCTTCGGTTGCCGCTAGCTCATTAGTGGTGCCTGCTCAACCACACTCAATGACTGTATGTGTAGGTGTGTGTGTGTGTGTGTGTGGGTAGAGTAGGGTGTGGGGGGAGGGAGAGGGGTTGTATGTGGGGGTGTGTGTGTGTGTGTGTGTGTGTGCATGTGTATGAGCGTGTGTATGTGTGCACATATGGACAGCTGGTCCCGAGTCTATTACTTGCTGGTCCTCGGCCCTTGTGGATATGGTAACGGAGGGTGGGAGTCTCCCTCCTTACCGGTCCCTGCTGCTTCCTGCTGGGTATCACTGGCACCCCTGGGGGTGGGGGTGCCCTTGGGCACCGGGGTGCGTCGCCTGGCGTCCTGGCGTGGTGTTTTGTCTGTCTCCTGGTGGTTGGGTACTGGGGTGGCTCGGGCTGCTCTGGCGAGGGGGGGGGGGCTCGGCTGGGCGTCGGGGGACTCTTGGGCCTCGGGGCCGCACTCTGGGCTTGTGC
>VOQJ01030645.1:12763-36842 GCA_015052665.1 Apistogramma diplotaenia
CATATCCCCCCCCCCCCCCCCCCCCCCCTCGCGGGAACACTGCAAGATTTAGAAATGGTTTTATATTCTTTCCCTGACCTATCCCTCGCAACAGTTTCATCAGACAGTTCTACAGAGAGTTCCTTGAAGTTCACGGCAGCGGGATGATTGAGTGTGAATCACAGGGTGACATATCCAAAAGGTCTGAGCCTATTTTTTAAAATCTGTTCAGTCAACAACAGGTGTGGAGTCACAGCAAGGAAACTTTAAATGGACCTTTTGCTGCAGCTTCTGATTTTAATAGTTTTGCACATTTTCTAACCACATACTGTAGTTTCTCTTAAATGGAGAGAGCTTCGCACAGTTTCAAAAGCCTCTACGTTTTGTGGGAATGCAATGATTTGCAGCATGCATTCCCACTCGGTAATGAAATAAAATGTAATCTTTTGGGGGTGGTTCAAACTAATTGCTTCTTCTATTCATGATGATTTTTCTAAAAGACGGTCAACAAACATGTTTGAAAGCTGCAATTTGAGTGCGGTAAGTGCTGATTTGTTTGGATGGATGCTTTTAATGCAGCATGGAGTGGTGTTTTACATCGTTCATAGGGTCAAAGTCTTTATTAATTTGTCCTTTTTTTAAGAATTGCAGTGCACCCCTCATTTCTTTATATTTTCCTAGGAAATGAGATTCATTGAAACATGTAAAAACACATATGGAAATACAGTATATAAAGAAAAAAAGGGGTTTATATGTTTCTCAATATTTGGGATTAACACCTATATTCTTCAGCACAGCCTGAACTCTCTTAGGCAGCTTTCTTCTCCACCGTGGAGGCTCTGTCATGGCCGCAGACACTCGCTGTTGAACCTCTCTCCTGACCTCCTCTGTACATACTGATCGCCGCTTGAACTGAAACATTCAGATTTTGAATTCATCACTCCATCAGACCTGCTGTCACCAAGGTCCTGTCTCAGGTCTCTCCTGGGGTTTTTCTTAAGGACACGACTTTCAGATGCAGTTCATCTGCTGTAGTTTCTTCTTTTTGTCCAATTTCCAAGGACACGCTGCATGCCGTGCCAAAAAGTGCAGAGTTTTCAGCAAGTAGGTCTTATATTTAATTCGGGTGCAGTGTTAATCAGTGTGTAAAGTGCTACACACTGTATGGAGCATTTGCAAATATTGAAATTCCTCAGTATCCTGCTGTCAGATTTATTGTTTTATTTTTTCCACTTGAGACCAAATCAATATATATATGCCTTCTGTTCCCCATCCCCTCTAAACAGGGAGAAACATGTTCTTTTCTTTTTTTGGAAAGCTGAAATTACACTATCCAGTATTAAAAGCCCCTCTTTTCAGCCGTGGTGACAAAAGGCTTTTTCAGCGTACAGGGAGTCATGCTGGGAATATTTTCTGATGTCATTAATACAGCTTGTCGCTGCGCAGCACAGAAACACTATGAACATGAAACAAAACATCAGTTGCAGATTTTTGCCTGTTATATGCTTCAGATGTTCTAATTATGCTCGGCTTTTTCAGGCACTCTCAGTAGTAACGCTGCACACGTTGGGTTAATTAGCTACTGAAGATGGACAAAAGCATATTCCCCAGCACATCCTTGGCACGTTCACTGCCGGCCACTGTTATCTAACATCAAAAACCACGTGAATGTGAAAGACCTATTGATGGGGAGCACAGCCTGAGGATCCAAACAAGGCATGCCTCTGATTCAGGAGCGTGCAATGGCTTAGAGGCCACTGATAAAGGGCCTGTTTATGTGCTATCAGAGCCCGCAGGGGTCAGGCTTTATCCCACACTGCCACTGCAGCCCTTGTACACAGTGTGAATATGAAGACAGTGGGAGCTAATACAGTTTAGTTATCTCAATTTCAAAATGCCAACAGGGTCAGCTGTGGTTGAAGGAGTCCAGATTGCTCGCAGTTCATTGTGCGTGCTGCTGCCAAAAGGTACGAGGAGGAAATGAGGAACACAAAAAGGAAATTATTTCTAAGGCAGGTTTGATGATGAGGGTTGGGGTCAGTGCAGATAATAGTGGCTTCTTAGCTGAAGTTTATCAGCGGAGTGAGAAAAATTGTTTATGTGAGATTAAAAGCAGGCCTACAAAGATAAGAAGAGAGTGACGATAAGGTCTCGCAGACGCCAGCGGGGTCATTGGCAGCAGCTTCCTGGGCTGGTGTCGAAATATTTCCGCTAGTGTTAATATCACGACACGTACTCGAATCTGAATATGTGACTGAAATAATAGAAAAACCTTCCAGGGGGAGGACATTACATTCTGAATGGGACATGCTGTATCCAAAGACTGATTTTCTTTTTTAAATGACACTTTAAAAATCTGGCACTTCTTTCCAGATGTGAGAAATAACAAAACCTGGACCGTAAGCATCTGAATGCACAGTGTCCTTTCCTTCTTCCTGCCTGGTAACACGCGGTTCAAGATGAAAACAATTACCAGCAAAGTTCCTCCCCATCATGCCTCTCCATGTCTAAGCGCATCTGCCTTTGTGTGATTTCACTCTGTATTATTTATAAAAGAAAAAGCAGTTTTCGAGTGTTAATAATTCATAGAAATGCCCAAATGTCTCTGCAGAGGAAAGAGTAAATGGTGGAGTGACTGAGTGGTACTGCAGTGGTTTATGGCTCCTTTTAATCGTCTGTAATTATTAATCCTTTGTTTCAGGAAGATGGGCACTGAAGCAAAGAGGCCAATGAGTACGAATAAGCTGAACCGTGACTGATTTAAAATCGCTATCACAATCAAAAGATCACCAAAAGGAAGCTGTGGCTCTGAATCTGTGCATGAAGAGCAAACTTTGTTTTGTGAGCCGCAGTTGTCAGTGTGGGTTTCACTTAAAGAGCTAACAGGCTTTAAAAATGGCACTGGCTTGGTTGCCTGAAAAAAAAGACAGCGGGATTACGCCACAGTATTTTGGGTTATTGCAAAAAATGAATCCTTATATACATTTTTGATGCTTAGATTGTCGTGTCTGGAACACGTAATAGCCCAAAAATTCATTTATTTTATGCATTATATTGCAGAGAAAATGTGAAATTTCATGCTAACCATGCAGCTAACCATGCAGCTAACTTAAACGCGTCCACATAGTCTACTGGTTTTGAGACGAGGGCAGGGCATGTTATGTCCCCCAATGCATTTCTGTTTTTCTTTTCTCTGAGACAAACAAATCATTTAGGACAATATTACTCAAAGCTTGCATTTCAAAAAAATACTTGTAGCTCACATACGGGGGTAACATGTTCCCTCTCAGAAGGCTGAGTCACTGAAAATGTTGTGCTATCCAAACCACGTAATGTTTTAAAATTAGAGCCCTAATTTCTGTAAATGCGTTCCCCCGTGGCCTGAAGATGTTTTGCACCTGTTGAAAGTGGGGCTATTGTGTTGTTGGACTTAAATCTCACTGGTAATTATCTTTTCTCTTGATGGCATCACTGGGCTTTTCCTTTGTTAATGGGGATCATAATGTTTTGTGAATAGGAGATTTTTCCCGGACTCGGAGGAAATCATGCCTGTAGAAGGTTTAGTGTGATACCACATCATTTGTGTCCCCCCAGGTGGATGATCAAACAAGATGGAAGCCAGTGCTATCAATAAATACATCAAGAACGCAGAGGGAAGGCTGCTATCAATCGTTGCATGCAATGGAACTGTGTTGGACGTGTGGTACTCTATGCTCACTTTGTTGAAAGGGAAATACAAGAAAAGGAAAGGATTCAAAGTGGTTGCTTAAATAATTCAACATCCACCAACTATTCAGGAATTTCCTGTGGTTTGACTAAAATCAATAGTTTGGGCGCTCTGTTTTCCTCTCACTATCTTCATGCGTTTCCTCCTTCTTGCAGAGAATCAATTCATCACTAAATTCGCTCTTAGATTTTAGATTTCCATTATTTACTTTTAACAATAACAGGCTGCTCCCCGTCTTGGTTCCTACGTTTGTGATCGGTGAGAGCGCGGGACACTAGCAGAAGGAAATAAATAGGAAGTTACACAAATAAGAGTAAACAGTTTTCCGAGGGGGATCTGAAAGGGGCTTGGAGACTGAGGAGACCGTAACTAAATTGTGTGGTGGCAAGCGACTGGCAACTCCCCAGAGTGAGCACCAGCTTATTGCTGTATTTCTCCTTCCTCTTCTTCTATCCACAACAAAAGTGACAGTAAAAAAAAGCTTTTGTACTCACGCGTCATCCACAAAACAAGGATATGGCATTTGCTGGGCAAAAACACCCAGTGGTTGGGTTTTTGATGTCTGCATCCGTATAATGCCGTGGTCCATCATATCCTGCAGGTAGGCGAAGCCTCCCCATATATAGCGCAGGTCGTTAAAGGAGTTGTCTCTGGCTCCGGGAGACCATGACCTTATTAAAAGAAGACAGACCATGATGTGTCTTAGCAAAGGGCAAGTAAACTACAACCAAAATGGTCAGAAATACTACCGGAGTATAATAAGTTATTTTACAGGTCGTACAGAGCAGCAGTAAACTTCATAATACTAAAATAAAAAGAAAACAGACCTGATTGTTTGACAGGACGAGGACACACATTTTTTTTTATATCAAGACTTGCCACTGACAATTTGGAAAATATTCTCAGCATTCTGTCAGTGAGTCTAAGGAGAAGACACACAGGTCCTTACATAAGCTTTTTTTCAAGAAAATCAGGGTATAATTAATCAGGCTAATTATGGCTCTGCGCTGTTCTGTTTAGATGGTTCGGAGCCCTGGTGTGGTGTATGCAGGCTCTCTGCAAATACAGTGAAACACTAAATAGAAGTGGAACATAATTAATTTGCTCAGTTACACCTGTGCTTACCCTGCTATGATGGGTCATAATGTCTGCTGAAAACCGCCTAGCACAGCTTTATAGTTTCAAATGAGAGCTAGGTTAGCATGCAGATTTGAAATGAGAAAAGCAGCTATAAAAATAAAGACGGGCTCTTTAAGAAGAGTTACTAATAACGATAGTTTAACACTTCACTTAAAGATGAATGAAGAAGAAAACAGTTCTTTGGTTTTGTCCAAAGGTAAGAATAAAAAGCCTCAGGGTGCTGGTTTAACTACTTCCTGTCTGTTCCCTGTTGCTAAGCTAATCAGCAAACATTTTGACTTTGAATGAATGTCGGAAAACCGTCTTTTCTCGGCATCTCATCGAGTTTGAAAAACTGTTCCAAACTGACAGCTGTGCCGATGTTACAGATGCAAGTTCACAGATGGCAGTAACTCTTGAATGCCGCTAAAACATCTTTAATCAATTAGAACAAAAATAAGCGAATTATTCTGAGGTCTTTGCAGAGGTCTCAAACACATGTTTATAATAACTCTGGGGGCAGAGAGGTTATAGTTGGGACATTTACTTCCACATACAAATGTAAATGCTAGAAAATACTTTGGTTCCATTAAAAAAATTAATGTGGTTGCCTTGTCACAACAACATTAATCAAACTATCATGTTATATTAGAATAACAAAGATTCATTAATATCTTTATTGCAACAACATTTTCAGTAGTTCTTGGTTTGGAAGAGATGGTCTAAGTAGATCTGAGAGGTGTTCTATGAAGCTGGAATGTATGTTTTTACTCAGTCTTTTATTTACAGCTTGTTTTCAGCAGGATATAGATTTTCTGCTGGGGGAACATGTTTTATATGTGCAAGTTCTTAAGCTGTACCTAAATAACATCAGGAATGAAACCCAGCAGTGCTGGAACTGGAATTTGCATGCATTTGGTCTGATGTGATGGAAAAAACATGGTTTTATACTTCAAGTATAGATTCAGGCAGCTAAAGCTTGCAGCTACTAGAACACAGGACGCACAGCAGGAATACCTGTTCAATCAATAAAATTTATTTCATTCCAATCTGCCGACAAACAGAAGTGATTTCCAAGTCTCCTTCATTAGGATGTGGGACTGTAACATTTAATGTTTAAATAGATCCAGTTAAAATATTCAGAGGTCAAATGTGCAGCCACACTATTATTTTACTGCTTCATGCACCAAATCCCAAGATTAATGATTTTCTGCAGCATTAATGTCTTATCTCATAGATTTTATCACTATTTCTTTCTATCATCATCATCATCTGATAACATCTGAGATTGGAGAAGGTAGCACCCACAGGGGTCATTTCATGCAGGGGTCATATGGCACACGAAACACCCCTTAATAATCCCAGTCTAAGAGATAAAGTTGCTAACCGCTTTCGTGACATCTGTCATCTGACTGCGATTTTAGGTTTAATAAGCTAGCTAATATAAAGAAAGCCTGGCTTTGTTGAACCTTCTTCATAGTGTACCCCTCTGTACTGCATGTGGAAACGGCGTCAACAACTCTGCGTTACACTGCAACTACTTTTTGACCTCACAGATAATGTCGTTGTTTCAGCCATCTTTGCTAAGTAACCATCTCCTGGCCTCATATTTATCAGGTATAGCATCAAGTTATTTAATCTAGCTATTGACAAGGAATCAGATAAACATATATCAGTAATATGAATCAAAGGTGTGAAGGTTATAGGTGAGAGAATGGGGTACAAACCTCGCCTTTACTTTCCTGGTACGCTCGACTTCATCGATGTCCATGCGGATCTTGTACTTGACATGAGGAGGCAGGAGGCTGGAGTTCGGCTGGAGGTTTTCAAAGACGATGCCGGCCCAGAAAGTACCATTCCTCAGAAGCTCCAGCGCTCTGTTCACCAGGTGGCCTTCAGAGGAGGCTGCCTCAAACTTATTCAGATCCAAACACTGTCAGCAAACACAGAGCCGTCACACAAATGTCAGACTTTTCTATAATCCCATTATATTTACAGCAAACCGTTCTGTTTCTGTATTCTTTCAGCGTCCGCAAAAAGACAGGCGGGATCTCACTGGGAGAAAGGCAGATGGATATTTAGCAGAGAAAGTATCATTCAGCTATTGACTAAACAACACAGAGTGTAGTTCCAAATTATCTGGAGATGCCAGGGGGTGGGAAATGTTTTGGGCTTCAGTAGAGACAAGCAAATGAGATACACCCTTGCTAGCATTCCCCTGCTCTGTAGCCTTGTCCCCCTGTTTCACGAGACGATAATGAGCTAGCCATCCTGGGAGGCAGTCACACCTGACAGCTGTCCACACATCTCAGTGCTGCAATAGTTTTATCATTTCTCCCCTCAGGAATCCTGTATAGTATATCCAGCTATGGTAGGAAACAAATATCACAAGCAACACCATTTGTTCAGCACATACTGGAGGATATTAGAGCAGAGAAGAGCTACATGAGCCCAAAGTTTGGACAAGTGCTAAATGAAATATAGGGACAAGCTGTGCAAGCTGTAGCTAATCCTGGTTAACAGAGGCCTCGAGCGAGCCCACCACATCATTTGAGCAAATATAGACGGTAAAAAGCATCTTTATTTAAATCTATTTGTAGGAACAATGTTGTTCTTGCAGATTTATTTAGTGAACCTGATTCTTCTGCATTTACATATGTCCTTTGGACCCTTTCCAATCTATGTTTAATCAGCTATTTGCACCGTTACAAATCAACTTTATCTGCTCATGTTAATGAGACTTCACAAGTTATAACAGCTCATATAGTCGCGTCATCCTCAAGTGCCCTTAATGTTTAAATAAGATTAGTGCGGCACAACATTCTCGGTAAGCACCACAGCAATTTCATCTCAAGCTCGTGATTAAGTTCCATCCCCAGAGTTATGAAAATGTTGCAATGACAATGTTCGCTGCTGTCGCCATGAAAAATTTCATAATGACCCTCTATGCTATTTATAGGCCCATTTCTATTGTTTTCACGTTTTATAAATCCCACCATTGTTGAATTAAACAGGTTTATGAAAGAAATGACATGCAGTCTGAGCCTCTAATTTGCCTCTGTGCTATAAAAAAAAAGAAAGAAATAGATGCGGCCTGGCTCTTCAGCGTTAATGCCGGTGGTGGCAACAACGCAGAGCAATGCCAATTAGAAAATGAGCACAAATTGTTGGGCTTTAATCTTTAGGAAGTAATTGGCTCACACCAAGAATCATTTCAAGGATACAAATGACTCATTTGCGAGCGTACATTTTCAAGGTGTCTACCTAGTCCGTGTCTTGTACCTACACAACTCGTTAGCCTATATGCTAAAGCAGCCAGTTTGCACTAATAAGGGATTGTAGTTGGCTTTTCACCAGTGACCAAAAAAAGTACACAAATCAGGTTAAATGAGCGACTTGTTATACATAGAGCATCACTGTGGTACTAAATGCATGACTGCATTCTTGTAGCTATGCCAAGTGTTTGCAACACCAGTGCTGAAAAATCATTTCCCTAAACATGTATGCATCCAGACAAGAGATCACTGCAGTGATACTGTAAGTGCTCCTTATCCATTCTGAGCAATGCAATTTCCATTAGGGCAGAAAATAGATTGCATTACAATGAAATTTCATTGTCCATGTGTGGCTAATCCCGAGGGCCTAAGCTGTCATTTTACCTGCAGTTGGATTGATATTATGAGTGTTATATGGGAGGGCAGGAGTGGGTGAGGGTGGGCTTTGTGCATATATTTGATTATGTAGTTTAGGGAAAGAATGGTTTTGCTTTGAACCGTAGCACAATCAATACACAGCATGAATGTTAACTCTGCATGTGTTCCAGCTGGATGATGCCATTTCAGATTCACTAGCCCATAGCAATACTTTTTTATGACTATCAGGAAAGGGATGCAGCGGGAGATCTTGGTGTGCATTTGACAATTCCTTAACTCAAGGATGTCAAGGCTCTTCAAGTTTAATGAACAAAAGAGGCCTGCTCTCTAAAGACTCAAAAGTTGAACGTGAGAGTAAGAGTTTTTAAAAAAGGAAGAAAAAAAACATTACTGCTGTCTTGTCTTGGCTTGAACAATAGCAGAGCATGGAACAAGGAAAGAGCTCAGAAACACAGTGCTAACCATGAGCACATTATGCCTTAGATGCAAAGCAGCCAGCTCACATGCTGCAGCACTCCCGTCAGTCTGCCAGAGTTGTGTGACAGACAGTTGTGAGCAGAAAGATAGAAGAGCAAGCAAAGCAGAAAGGATGCGAGCGATACAAGATTGGCTAAATCTCTGAAGTCTGTAAATGGAGACAATTGTTTTAGAATTTGACAATAAAATTAGCACTAATGCAATAAAATAAACAATCTCATAGAGAAGATGTTGCCAAGGGTTAGAGTGGGTAAAGTTAGCCCGTTTGGATCGTGCTTTTAGCAAAACCCCCCAAAAAAGAAAGCTTACTTTACCAAGAGACAGTTTTACTTGGGTGTTCCAAAGGTCCTGCGGCACTTGTTTTCAGTAGCAAGGAAATTACATGGGTAATGCATAAACAAACAAAAAAAAAGGGAAAGGTGAATAAAGAACAGAAGTGGAAGGGTGAAAAAATAGGTAGAAAGAATCATGTTTACAAAATCTTAAATGTCAAAGAGCAGCCTCCTCTTAGAAATATCTTTCACTTTGCTGAAGAGGTCGCAAAACTCGGTGGAAGCCGGGTTTGTGACGCGTTTCACATTTACAAAAAGCGCTAGCAAATAAATTACGTACGCCCAGGAAAGTGGAGAGAAGCTTCAGGATTTCAGTAGTGGAGTTGTAGACGTTCCGCCAGTTGTACGGTGGCGTTCCGGGTGAACGATTTTCCAGAGGCCCGTTGTACAGGAAGTTGGCCAGCAGCTCTGCCCACCTCGTGCCATTGAGACGCTCATTGAGGGCAGAAGCAAACATGGGATTCGCCAGCAGAGCCTGATTTTGAAAGCAAGAAGACGAGTTCATTTATAGTTACAATGGCCACCTGTTAGAGGCTTTAAATTAATGTGGTATGAATGCAAATACATATTTATGAGGACCAAAAGGCTTTGAAAAAGGAAGGATGAAAAAGCATGGGGGGGAGGGGTGTCGGCTTTGCTCTTTGCTGGAGCTGACATTCATTTTTCTGCAGGATTAATTAACCACATTAAGATAGATGGCAGTGTTGCACTTGCAGCTCCAAAATGCACATCAACTCTATGGCTAAGAAGTGCTCATTTTCAGCACCGAGTGTGGATGCGCACAAATACGCCAGCATATGCACATTTGCATGGTACAGTTGCATTAGGACCCACAGAGAGAATAAATGCAAATCAGATCTCCTCCCTGTAAACACACAAACAAGGCCACATATGCACAATAAAGGAGAGAAAGGCACCGGGCCTCCTCTTCAGTCCCCTTCACCAACATGACAAGGAGCATGCATGTGACTGGCA
Organism: Apistogramma diplotaenia; assembly: GCA_015052665.1. Lineage (NCBI taxonomy): Eukaryota > Metazoa > Chordata > Actinopteri > Cichliformes > Cichlidae > Apistogramma > Apistogramma diplotaenia. The sequence continues at coordinate 23,026 of VOQJ01030645.1, forward strand.
TTCATCTGAGGTCACAGATCAAGCTGCAGTTTCCATAATCATCCAACAAATTAATAGATGGATGACACTGAGAAGGGGGATCATTTGACTTTGCTGCAGTGGCCCACTCACATACATACAGCACATATATGAATATGTATGTGGTTTTCTTGGAGAAATAACCATTTCTAACCATTTCACTCCCATCTATCGATTTACACGTGTCCCTCTCAAAGTAATAATCTTGACACTTTATGTGTAATGACAGTTTCGCATCAAACTAAAATTAACTTAATACCCCCAAAGAAATCAAAGTCCTTCATTTGCGAATGCAGTCCCCGTAACGCGGCTAAACGCGGCTAACATTTTAAAGTGGACAATGACTCCTGACTTTTGGTCAGCAAAGGGCGCCGCATGTCAATGGAGCAGTGTGGCCTCCACAGTGTGAAATTCTGAGTTAAAGATTCAGATGTATTCTGCCCACTGTGCTCGGTGGCCTTTCAGTGTCAACAGTTTTGATGATATTCTGCTTAACCTAAGGACAAAGTGTCAAATTAAGTAATCTCTACGCTGCATGTGACCTTTAAAAAAAAAAGAAAAAAAAGAAAATCAGTGCATCTATCATTGTGGCTGCCGCATTAAGGACACGATCCATCAAAATCGTCTCGTGAAGAAGAAAAAAAAAATTCAGAGCCATTCATACGCTGCTAAATTGACCGTAACTTTTTAAGCGGTTCGGTAGTTCACCTCTTCATCCGGCCACAGCTGCGCGCGGTTAAACGTGCAGCCCGGTGCTTAATGTTCAGTGGCATTTAAGCCACACAGATATGCAGTTTAACCTCGTTGGTCATGTGGTAAAGTGAACAACTGAACTGTGTTTACCTTTAAAATATTTGGTCCCCAGTGAGAAGCTAATCCAGACTCTTTTTAGATTATTATAAATAGATGATGGGTTACATGCCGTAGCCTGATAGAGGAGTGTAATGTCCACTCCAGCTTACAGTATTTATTCTAAGGTACAGTCTTCAAGAGGCGCTGCTGTGTACATGCACCATCAAGCAGCAGTAACTGCAGGTGTCACTGAACCGCAATCCTACAGAATATAACTATGTAAAGGCAAAAATCTCTCCCAAACACTCTTTAATTTAAGCCATCTTCGAGCATATGCGCAGTGTGTCCTTTTATACCTTTACACCCTAAATCATCCAGCTCAGATGTAGCGGTGGTGGTGGTGGTAATTGGTCCATCAAAGTGAAACGTGTCTGTGACCTTGAATGACCTCTGAAGATGACAAACCTCTGAAGCCACCAGCTTTTGAACAAGTCGTGGACAGAGGAGGAGGAGGAGGAGGAGGAGAGAGAACTGGGTGGGGAGAAAATGAAGACAAAGGAGGATTGCTGGTCCATTTGTGTAAAGGTTAGGGCTAGGGTAATGAATACCCTAGCTATATGGAGCTCCCAATGTCTGCTTCCCTCCAGCTGCCTATAAGCTCATTTGGAGTGACACTGGAGTAATGTCAGTGTCAAGGAAATACGGCGAGAGGCAAAGAGAGGGAGAAGAGGAAAGGAAGGAAGAGATAGAAGTGGTGGCATAGAGTGCATGTCCTTTACTTCTATAGATAATCCTTTCTGCTAGGATGGAAAATTATCCTGCACTTATCCATAATTACTTTCCTCTCTCAGTCGCCGTATCTAACAGAAGGTGTGACTAAACAGCATGTATATCCGCACATGCAATAGATTTAAGGCTCATTATTTAATATTTAAAAGAAAATGCTGCAGTCACTTTTTTAAAGAAGCCATTGTGTGTTTTGTGCTGCAAAACCCAAGTGAAAGATGTCGTTTTATAATTAGATCCGTTTGGAAAATACAGCCAATAAAGACAAAATGGTCTGAACTTAATGCATTTTTCTTTTTTAAATGAATAAGCAACTAAGAAAAAGCTCAGCACGATTCATTCATAAAATGTAATTTTAGCAGAGGTGATGAGTGGATTAGCTTTGCCTTTGGAAACAGATATTCCTCTGTTTAACGTTTTTAGTGCTAAGCTAGGCCTGGAGTTACATTTATAGTTGATATCATACAGAGATCGGTCATATTCAAGAACCTGTTCATACTAAAGTAATTTTTTTTTTTAATGTCTGACTTCTCTTTTAAACTTGTGCATTTACGTGCACACAGATTGTAAATTATGCAGCACCTGAAACTAGATATTAAACTTAAATAAATACTGCTCAGTTCTCAGTCTCACCCGTATTGCATTGACTTGAGAGCTATTCTGTAGGAAATCCCAAACACGTGGCCCGAGCTCATCCCAAGAATCAGCAAGTTCTCTTAATATGGCCAAGGTGTTGAAGGTGCTATTCGCCTGAAACACAAAAACAATAATATATCATTTTACACATTAATCTCACCTTCTTCTCCTCACTGAGACTTCTTTTCATGCCGAGCCAATACAAACATGAGAGTCCACAACTGCACTTTCACTTAATCTCCGTAGGAACTCATCACAGTGTAACACCGCCACCCCCCGCTGTGCTGAATGTAAATGGGGTTATTTACCCCTGAACACTGACTCGTAAACAGCCCGACTGTGTCGGGAGTGAAGAGGGCCTCCTGCGCCAACACCGGGCCGCTCGCTGTGCAGTCGGCAGGTTTTGCTCGTGCTCATTATGTACTTTCAATGCAAAATTCGCACAGCATGTCTACTGTTTGTTTTGGATGCAGCTATCAAGATGATGCAAATCTCTAGCAGAAATGTCCTGTCATGGAAAACAATGTATGTTTTTTTCTTTGTGTTGAATGAACAAGCCTCCTGATCAGACGTTTCATTTTTCTTTTCTATTCTAATATGTGATATCCTGTTTTTCTTTTTTTTTTTCCCCACAGGCATATTGGAGACGTCTTCTCCCTGAAATTAGCCTGATCCTTCTTGGAAATACATATGTCTATAAATATGTACATAAGTGGTTTGATGTTTTCATTGCAGATGTAACTTAACACCAACCAGAGCAAGATCTTCTTTTCAAGTTCACAAAAAAGTCCGTATACATATAGAAACCTCTCATTTCCCCCCTGGACCTACTTCCTTCACCAGGAGACGAGCAGCAGGTGTATCAGGTGCGTAGAGGACTTTCCCTTGCAATAATGGCTTGAAGGTGCTCCAAATGTAGCGCAGACCAGGTGTGCTCTCCAGGGTGTCGACAAGAGTCTGACAAAAAGCATCTATGGAAGAGAGGAGGTGAGGAGAGAAGACAGGGAAAGTCATGGCAAGACTATGAAAACAACTCTAAATCTCAAACTCCTCTGTGCATGGTGGATGCGCGCTCTTTCATGGGACTAGAGGAAAGCGGGGAAACAAGTTGTTTGATCTGTGCAAAAATCATAGAAATTGAAGTATCCAAGAAGCAAACATGATAAATATTGTACATGAGGTTGAAATTCATATGTGGCTACCAAAACAGACTTCTCAATACCTCAGCATAGTTTGAGCAAATATGAACACAAAGCTTTCAGAAAATCTTCTCGACTTTTCCATTTATTGTATTACCAAAGCAAAGCATTTACTTCATATAGCGTGCTCAATTAAACATTTATATAGTTTAAATTTTTCACAACAGCTGAAAAAGCCAATGCAGAGAAAACCAACTTTTGAAAGTGGAAACTTAAGAATCATGTGCAAAAGAGGAGATTGCACTAGTATGGAAAGAATCTTAAGAACAGCACATTGATGTGCTCAGTGTGCCACATGAATGGATTTGCACCATACAGACAGCACTGATGCAATCACTGCACTTCACAACAGGACTGATTTTTAACGACTCCTTATTGTAGAGGCTTGATTAAAGCTGGCCTAGGTAAAATGCTTTTAGTGCCTCTAAAGAAGAAATCCATACTATACTTTCTGCTAATGCTAATCCTAGACCACCTCACTACTTCTGGGCTCCGCTGTCGTGCATTGGAAGTCTTGGCCTGTGATGGGAAGCTTTGGCCAGTTGCACATTTCTGGCCTTTCCCACCAAATCAAAAGAGTAGGGGAGGGTATAAGAGTGAAAAAGGCCACCGAAGCAACAAAGGAGTGGTTGAAATTTGGTAAACATAAATTTGACCTAGCACAACAGGACTGGAACCTAGTAGGAGATAGCAATTAGCATCGTAGGCTATAAAGCCTAATTTTATAACTGGTTCATCTTTAACAGGTATGAAACATGTGCATACACGTTATGGACCTACAGGAGCTGCTCAGCTATGGAAACCAATACTGGGAAGCTCCCAGCACACACTTTTCTTGAGCTGATGCTACAAACAGCAACAGTGGCATCCTATTACAGTAACGCACTCGAATCAAGCTAATCAGAACGACACATTTCGTCACAAATGCCCGTGAAGGTAGATTTTATACTGTACGTCTGTGGCTACAGGGCTGAAAACACTTCAAATATTAGGAGGTGTCCATACAGCTTATGTCCACACTCATCCAACTGGCCAATACTTAGACATCACTCATTGTTTACTGGAGTCACCGTGCAGCCTCCCACCGCACATTTTGCTCATCAGCATCTTGGTATTTTGAAAGTGGACGTGACAAATGTGAATCTGATTAAGAAACAGAGGGACGCTGCACGCTAATCATGGTAGCTACTTCTCAGTCACAAGGCACAGCGTCTGCTTTGTCATCCTTTTTAACTTTATTGGAACCATAATTTACAAAATGAAACGCACGTAGCGACCGACACTGTGCAGCCATCACAAGCGTGTTCACCGAGGTAAAAGATCAAGGCCCGTTTGCTCGCGGACTTCTAAGCGATCTGACTTCCTTTTGTAACCAGAATTGCCGCCTCTGCCTCCGTCAGAGAGGATGTTTTCAGACCAGGAAGCTTCACATTTTATATTCAGTGTTTAGGTGCGACAGTGTGACGGCTATTTAAGTTCATCTGCTTCTCTCTTTTTTTTGCTTTCACAGACTCGGTCAGTGCGAGAAGCTTTAAATGAATCTTAACGATGTCTGCTGACCTCACCTCACAGGATTTTACAGCCACTTTGACCCACAAGATCTCACTGTAGTTTCCACAACATAAGAGCAATAATTCAGCATATTGTTGGGAGAGGCGAGTAACTTTACAAGGCTCCTGTGGACCGACAATGACAAACAAAGTTCAGGTAATTAATGTTCAGACGATCGTTTTGCTTCTTTCTATAACATCACTCATACGAAACCCTGTGTGAAGGTTTATCCCTGCTTTGGCTCGTGTTTTTACAGCACCTTCGTTTCATTTTATCTCACTTTACACCTATATAAAGTCATTTCAACTCAACCCTATCAATATTCAACCAAAACAGCTGAAATACAAGCGAATAAAACACAACGAGAGCAATTAGCGTTCATAAAATGTTTCCCCGTTATTGTTTGTTTGCTTTCTAATGATTTCTGTTAAAGTGGGACTGCTGCTGCGTTTAGAGGTGTTAGCAAGAATATTACATGGAAATGCCCTGCCTTAGTTTATCAAAGGAAAACCGTTGAGTTATTGATATTGATTTAATGACTGACGCCGCGTTTATAAGAGGGGAAAAAAACCATCAATTATAACTTAAAATCACAGCAGAAGGGGAAAAAACAGACCTGAGTGCATCAGAAAAAAGCTTCTAGGAGGAAAAAAAAGTCAATATGCTCAGCAGCAGTAGGGTCATTACTTATTTAACTTATCTGCCAACATGAATATTGCCAGGTTGGTGGAGTCTTGAATAAGTTACACGAGGACCTGTGCTGCGAGCAGCAGAACCTGCAGGGGTTAGACAGCTTGTTTTTAGGCTGCGTCGGGTTTGTTCTGACTGAAAACGTGTTATTCTCGGAGTTTGGCACTCCATCAAATGACTGATCACTTTAGTGTGTCATCTGCCAGTCACTATAGCTTCCTGCCTCTGTTGCTAACTGTGCCTTTTGTCCTGACACCTGTCATTATGTCGGTGCCTTTTCCAGCCCTCTCTCATTTCTCCCTTGTCAAGACTGCAGCACACCCACTTTCCGTCCTCTCATCTCACCGGGGCAACTATTTCCCCCCATCGGGGAGATTTTACCGGCCATTTTCGGTGCAATTAAATGTTAGCCCTTCTGCCTGCTGGCTGTCTTTTTCCAGGTGCTCCTGGGAGGTCAGTGTGCTGAGAGCTAATGGCCACCCCTTAGTCTGGGTCTGACCAGCTGTTCCTGCCGCACAGTGCATGCACAGATGCCACCCCGTGCAATCAGAACGCTCCAAAGACAGGACACATGTGTGGTGCATTAGCTCAGTAGCTCTGTTCAACAGACTGTTAGATGTCTCAGAGTAAAAAATAAAATAAAATATGACTACAAATTGGAAGATTTTCTGCATTTAAGAAAAATATGCAGTGCGGTACGTGCACGATGAAAGGGCTTGCAGTGGCTTTTCCAAAAAAGGAGACACCACTGTCATCTGCAGATAACAGCTGAACAGGCTGATACAGTGACTCACGGGGACTGAGAAAGAGAGCAGACAAGCCTGATCGTCCCAGAGCGCAGCTAAAAATCACACGAGGCATTTCTGCCCGCTACCAAATCACATCAGCAGGTTTTGAATGTATTGTTAAAAGGTGTTGTCATTAAAACCAAGACAAAAAAAAAACACAATGTGCCAATGTGTCTAAATTTAATTGGTGGCAGCTGTGAAGCTTCCAGTAGTAGTTTAAGGAATCAGAGCACATACAAGGTGTTGCAACATGTGTTACCATTGTTACTGAAGTGGCATCTGTAGGTTTATATATACGGAGTATAAAGAAGTAGAGCAGCTATAAGCTGGTGCCAGTGAATGGCTGCCAGTAGTGGTGCCTTTTTCCTGATGAATGTTTCTTTCACCAGCTAAGGCTCAGGATAGGGCATGTGCTCATCAAGAAGGTGTTGGCTGGAGTGCAGAAGTGAGGGGCAGAAGAAAAAGAAGTGCAAAGCTTAAGATGGAGTGATACTTATATAGCCCTTTTCTACTCTATCTGAGCGCTCAAAGCACTTTTAACTGCAAGTCTCATTCACCCACACATATACACATATACAGTGTTTTATTCTGACCTATAACGCACACACTCGCACGGATAGGCAGCACTCAAAACACCAACTTTGATGACAAGTACAGTAGCTGCTCTGCTATACATAAGACCCTGACCCAAAAAGCAGGTGGGGGCGACCACTGTTCAGCCAGGCCCCCGGTCCAGTCATAAACGGCTCCCCTTCCCCTCCACAGCTGATTGCCAGGACTGTGATTTTATTTTTTGAGTTGTTTGGTAAGTTTTTGTAATTTAATCAAGTTGAAAATGTTTTTTTATTTGCTTATCAAATAGCCCAAAGTAATGCATAGACTTCTATTAACGAGGACCAATTGTGCTTATGTGTAAAACAACGCCCCAAAAAGCCGGCATGAGAAATGTACACTAAAGATTCAAACCTGCAGCTGCAATGCACCTGCTGTCTCTGACAGATCACTCATCATTTATTTAACAATACAAGCGCACTTTAGAATTTCAATATTTCTCCCGTTGGATTTTTTTCTGTCTTCATCACACTGAGTGTCTCCTGTCACACATGACAGACGTGAGACGCTGGATGGATGGCCATGTGAGAATGCAGCTCTCTGATGAAGTCTAACAATCAGACATTAGGCAGTTTTTAAATGACAGCTCTTTAGTACAAAGTCCTGCTCTTGTGATCCCTCATTTGAGAATAATGCAGGTGACAGTCTGCTGATTCACAGGGAGGGAGGGAGTGGGTGGCCTGCCTCCTGCATCCCCTCCTACAGTAAGTCAAATTTAATAATTCCAGAAGTGGGAATGCGGACAATCGGAAAAACAGTGGACTGCATATGATAAAATATGGAGGTCGAAAGGGTCAGGCGTTTCCGCCGCTCTCACGGTTCATGTGCTGTGATTTGATTAAGCTAATGTGCCCCCACCCCCTCAAAACTCGGCGGCTCTCGCTTTGTGTCGCAACCTGCTCGTAACCACCCGTCCGGGCTGCTGCACAGCTGCTCTAACAACGGGAAAAGGAAACAATTATTTCTGTCACAAATGAAAACCACCTTTAGGAGGCCGAGGCCTTTCGCCGGATGCAACGTGGGGAAGTGATGCAGCTGTGAGTCACGCCAACCTGCCATGCAGACTTTGAAGAGCACAATATAACCCGGTACAGCAATATGTGCATCCCTATGCCCCGCACTAATATTCAGAGAGTGCCTCCAACATGTAGAATATATTTAAATCGACATCTCTGGACACCTTATTCATAAACATAAACAGAAATATATCTGATTATGAAATTGGCTGTGGCATGATATGAGCACAGACAGCTCCACTCAACAATAAAACATGATTAGAGATGGCAGTGACAAATGCATATAGCTCTTTGTCTACTGCGATATATCAGATAAGATATATCAGCTGGATATTATGTGCGCTACAGGGAGCATCAGATTACATAGGTTAGGTATTCTCCAGAGCTGTGTACTCCTCTTTGACAATAGAACTTTGCTTTATTACAGAACAGCAGTCTGAAAGAACAAGAAAATCTGTTCTTTACACCAGCTTTAGCCACAGTCAAATAATTGCTTGGAGCCTCGAGTCAACCCCTCAACTTACCTGGCAAATTTAATCAATTTGAGTTGCACCCTGGAGATGGGCTCAATTCCGCACAACAGTGAGACGGCATCGTCGACGCAACATGAACACTAGTGTTACATGCGCGCGCGCGCACACACACACACACACACGCACACACAAATACGGCCTTGCACATGCTGTTATATTATCTCCTGAGTCTGCATTACTCATATTTTATGCATCTCATGAAATGAAGAACCTGAGGCAGACAAGCACACGCATACTCGGGATAGAGACGCACACAGGTGCGGCGCAGACATACACCAAATACGTCAGTCAGAAGTGAACCACCCCCTGCGTCAATAAAGCAGCACTTATTTCTTACAAGCAGCACAAATAGTGCTGTGTTGCTGCATTTCGACAGAGACTCAAATAAGCTTGAATAAATCTTATTGAAGTCAGTCTCTCATAAAAGACGCAGAGAGGCCTCTTTGACTTTCAGCAGTACGAGGAGAGGAGCCACTCTCACTCCCGGCGTCTGTCACCACAGATCTGTGTTTTCTCTTCACTGGCGACAACAGAAGACGCGGTTAAAACTAGAAATAAAGGGTGCCAATGATTCAAAGAGACGTCAATGGTAAAATACTCGAGAGAACAATAAGCGCAAATCTCGAGACAATTAGTAAATGTTATGAGAAATGTCAGATAAAATCCCCACAGTAACACACTCACAGGGCTGTTCTGATGAATCGAAAGACTGACCTGTTGAAAAATAATTGTTATTGGTACGAAATATTATTCGTCTTCCCTGGTGAGGCACTGACGTCATCACATCAGATTTACAAACATATGAACCTACAGAGCAGCTTATTCACCATTTGATTGGCAACAGTTAATGTGTTTTGTTTAAAAATTCATATCAGGATTCTTTACATATACAAACTAACATAGAAAAAATAACTTTAAAAAACGTTATTATCTTCATACCTTTACGTATAAATGAAGTCCTTTTGAAGAACAGCATCGATAACTTGTTTGCTAACTGTTTGCTGTAGCTTGCTGTCTAATTCTATTATTCTGCAGCCGAGGAGTCGCTGGGATCACCAGCGCCCCCTGCCATAAGGCACGAGCACTGCGTGCCTCACTAGTCTCTCTGCAGCAGTTTTATGATCGCTCAGCACAAGAAACGTTACACACATATAGTTGTTGATAATTAAAAAAAACACTCTGCATTATATACACCAGCTAAAATATAGAAATGAAGTTCATATAGTAAAAGTGTTCAAACATTTTAATAGCGACATGCAGAGGGACAGCAATACAGTCTCACTGCATAGCATGCAGCACAGTTAGCGTAGTCACTGGCAACGACTATGCCAGCCTCACCACGGATTGGCCAATGATGTATCTCGTAATGTTCTAAAATACATGTGTGTTTTTCTTTTTAACTTCGTTAACCCTGATTTTACACATGAAAGTGAAACATTTTGAAAAATGTCACAAACGTAATTAAGTCTTGTTAAGTCCTCCTCTCTGAGGTTCAAATTTTGAATTTCAAAGTGCCCAATGAAAGGTTAAACTGCAAAATTACAGTTTGCAGAGCAGAGGGGTGACCCCTCAGCACGTCCGATTTGATCATTTAAAAAAATTATATAAGAGCATGAAAAAAATACAACATCTGACGGATTTCTCCACGTAATGTTTAACTACAAGTATATAATTTCTATTCCTATTACTTCAAATTTTAGAAATGGAGGCAACTTTCATTTTCAACAGTTACCTGGAAGTTACTGACAACAATTAATTGAGGAGGGAACATTACAGAGCCATTAACAAAACCTCAGTGCTGGCCTTTATTGTTGCTCTTTCACTATTCCTTTGAGTGTACTTTTACACTTACAAAGAAGTTGTAATTGGCCATTATGCAGACACACTGCATATTCCAGATTCATTTAGCCGTACATACCCAACACAAAGAAATACCTCAGCAAATGCAAAACAGCCATTTTCATGCTAACAGAGATGTTACTGCTTACTATGTAAGGAAGATCCAATGTTTTTGCTAATTTGCACTGACACTAGCATGCAATTCCACTTAACAGTGTAACTTTTTCCCAGGGAATAGAGGCTTCTTATTAAAATCTAATTTTGTGCAGTTTTCTCCAAAGAAAAGACATTTAATGAAACAGCACTGCATGGTCTCTAATGAGCGTGCCGCTGCAAGAAGTTACACTAAAGAGCCACATCTCAAGGATTTTATAGAAGAAACATGTTTCGTGATTTATTAAAGCTACCAGCACCTGGCAGTGTTGTTTTCTTTTGGGGGTTTTTGGGGCGAGGCAGGGGGTACATTATCAGTATCATAAAATAATCACAGTAACATGTAATGCAAATAACTTGACCCATACTGTACACATACATGTATGTACAGTCATACCTTACATGCATACAGTGCTTAATATTTATTAGTTTTCACAAAAACATGAACAAAAACAAATATTTCTCTCAAAATGTTGTTTACAACTAAAAATGACACATTTTCACGGCCATATTTGACTCCTGAGAAGTCATAAATTAATCAAGCGTAACATTCAACCACTACAAGATGTCTTTTCTTCTCAGGAATGCAAGTAAATAACCTTAATTTGGCACGTTAATTAAAAATAATAATGTGCTTCACTATTTTTTTCAGCTTTTTTGTAAAACAGTAAATGTGAAATGGAAGGATAAAAACTATTTTAGCATTAAAAATCTCATTTCGATTAAAGAGCTTGTGCGTGCTGGCGGATTAAACATTACACGAGCATAAAACGATGTTGGTAATTACAGATACCGTTCATTTATGGCACAAACCTCACACACTGGGTGGTGGCCTAAAAAAATCTGTCAGGGAAGACTACATATATAAATGCATTCATCAACACCTATATGTATACATACAGTACAGAAATTGTTGTATTTGTAGAATTAGATCAAACTTTTAGAACTGTGGAACTTTTATGCAGTTAAAACATGTTTATCCCCGTGTGGTTTAGGCTACCATCCTTTAAATGAATAAAAATAGAGTCAGGTGCACTTAAGCAGGTGTAAATGATTAGAAAAAAAAGGGTCTGTTAGTTTTAAAGGATCCACCCATAAATCAAGATCAGACACATGGTCTGGCCAGGTCTTCTTTAGAACATCCAGGTGTTCGGATATCCATAATGCCCATGCCCCTGCTGTGGGATGACTTGCATTAAAAAACCCACAAAGATTTTCCCTGTAAATGTTGGCATTATCAGTTGCCAGGTAGTATACGGTATGAGAGTTCAAACAGCTTCAATCCATTGGCTGATCTGAGAATGCCTTATACAGGCAGTACAAACTAAATGGCATACTGACATCTCTTTCCACAGGTAGTGAGAAGGTACGTGAGCCAAGTAGCAAAAATATGGCCTACTTGGAAGACAAGAAAAACAAGGCAACAGCGTGGTAATGAACCGCACTGTGACACCTCCAGACACTCACTGACTTAGCTGTGTGGCTGGTACCTACCCCAGCTGTTGCAGGGTAAGATGCAGGGCAAGCTGTGGACGGTTCTCTGGTCCATCACGATGAGACAGACAATTTTCACTGACGTCCACACCTATGGCCAGTTTATAATAACTAATTAACCTAAGATGCATCCTTTTTTGGAATTTGTGGGAGGAAGCTGGACCACCAGGAAGAAACCCGCACAGACCCAAGGAGAAAAATGCAAATCCAGTCTTTAAAAAACAGTCCGTGAGCCCAGATTGAAAATTCGGCCATGCAAATAATAAAAAATACAAATAAACACAAATTAACATACAATAGACGGCTGCTGCCATCTCAGGGCATGAACTCATTTGGGATGCAGTGTCCCGCCATCCCACACACACACAGAGCACATGGAGCGCAGCTAACAAGAGACAGATGAAGTGAAATAATGTTAATGGAGCTGGCAACAACACACTGTGTTACGGTAAGTGCAGTAAAAGCTTCCAAACAAGTGCTTAAACTGAACATGACGACAGCAAATGAACACGCGAGACAGACGGAGAGAGCATCGTCGGTGTCGGAGCTTTTCACAATGAGCCTGTGAACCTGTGTCAAACATACAAGCAAAAGCTGATGCTAACTTGTATTTATAATGAACAGCATATACAAGTTTGGAAGCAACACGCGCTGCCATGCAGTTAATGTCTCTAAAAGGCCTTGCTTATTTCAGCAAGACAATGACAAACCACATTCTGCACATACTGTATTGAACTAAACTGGCCTGCACATAATATTCTGCCTGAGACCCACTGAAAACATAAAGTGCATTATGAGACAATAAATATGGCAAAGAAGGAGCTGCTTATGAAAAAGAAGGATTCAACACAGTGACAAACATTTCCCTATCCCGACTGTGGGATGGCACCAGTTTCAAAGCAAAAATACATCTCTCAGTTTTCACATTTGCTATGTGTGTTTTTCAATCACATGCAGTGTTTCGCTTGATTTGATTCTGTTTTATTCGCATTTTACAGAGCAACCCATATTTCTCTTAAAGAGAATTTTAAATCAAGACAACATCAGACCACATGGTTGCCCACTAAAGCACACTGAAGGAGGGTGAGGTGCAGATTTTTAAAGCTGAGCGAATATAGCACACTTTCTTCCAAGGTGGCTACTTGCAGTCAATCCTTAATAAGGACCAGACTGCTGCAAAGTACACAGCTCTGGCTGTCAAGGCAACTATAAACCATGTTACCATGTTTATACCCAGTATGTATGAGCTAAGGGAAACAATGGCATCCTGAGGATTCATTGTTTTGTGCTGAAAAATCTACAAATTCCAACAGGTTTTTTTTACTATTTCATCCACATAAATAACGAACAATGAAAAAAACAATGCTTTAGATGCTGATTGGACAGTAACTGAAAAACTGAGCTTCCTGTAGGTAAGTGGGTCCAAGAAAAATTGGGGATGGCAACTTTTTATTTTTTGATATATGTTCCTCATCCAACTTGAACTTGGCTGTTCTTTAGCTGCAAAAACTACTTTAACTTCCACTCAGACAACTGCAGCGAAATCCAGCAGAGCACAGGAGAATTTGAGCACAAATGCTGACAATATGGCTGCCATGCTTGTCTTCCCTTTCTAAATATTACAATAAATAAATAAATAAACAAACCAGCTCTGAACTCCAAAAAAAAAAAAAAAAGCCAACGAAACAATCTATCCTCCGTAGGAACTTA
>VOQJ01030645.1:36862-54855 GCA_015052665.1 Apistogramma diplotaenia
AGGGCTCCCATGCTTGTCTTCCCTTTCAAAAAATAAAAAAAAAAAAAAAAAAAAACAACCCAGCTCTAAACCCAAAAAAAAAAAAAAAGTGCTAGTGACACCATCTGTCCTCCGTGGGAAGTTAAAACTGCCATATGTTCGTTTTTAAGATGTCATATATTTGTGCCTCGTGCCAAAGCGCCACCCAGGCAACAGCATAAGCTTCCGCTTGGGAGAAGCTGGTCTGGATTTTCCTTTCCATTAAGAAAACATCATTATGTCAGAGTAGGGAGCGCACAGCTTCTAAATGGACTGAGAAAAGCTGGTCTGATTTTCCATGGCTGTGACCGGCCCCTGACATACATATTCCTAATCAAACCCGGTTTTCAGCTCTTGACGCCAACTGTGCCACAGGTGCCTGTTCCTGGATCCGCACAATTGGTCACATCCTGTGCACAGCTGACTGCTCTGTGCATCATGCACCTCTAATTCAAAAATTTTTTTCCTCACCTGCTCAGACATTTCCATGACCTGAAATACTGCGGGCTTGCCGTCAGTCAATCTACACTGTGTAACTGATCGGGTGCAGTTATTTACATTACATTAACCGTGGTCCTTTAAAAAAAGAAGCCTGCTGCACCTTGGTGGGCTGATGAATGTGTATTCCACCTTTAAGACACAAGTAGGTCCACAACTTCCCCCCATAAGATGCTTAAAATACCATAATCCTGGCATAACAAGAGGGAAAACTTTATTTGATTGGTCCGAAATGTCACCCTCTGCTGCACACACTCATCAAGCTGAAATCTCAGCCTTTTCTCATTTTCTAAATGCTACATAGTTATGCAGTATGTCTATGGCAGCAAAATTACACCAAATCAATTACGGTGTCCTGTGACACTGCACATTATGCACCACTGCCTTCTGAATTTTCTCCATTTGTCAGCTACCATGGCTACCTGTCGTGCCGTTGAGCTAAAATGCAGATAAATGATTAAGACAAAAGTCCTGTGTGACAGCTTTGCTTTTTAAAGGAGCTTGCTGCAGCACTTACCTGAACTGTTGCCTGTAATGGAAATTGACTTCTTGTTAGCCATCTGTCTAGGTGAGTGTAAACTGAGGGTCATATTGGTGGAATTGAAGTCAGCCTGCTTTCCACACAGAAACTTATTGATACTGCCAATTATGTCCTCTTGGAAATCCAGTGAAGTAGCAGCCTTAAAGGCCATGGAGTTCTGCAGCCTGACCACCTGGACACACCAGAAGGAAGGGGAAATTTTATTATATTTAATGAAAAAAAGTCTCATTGTCATAGGTTGTAAGCGTGGAATTTTATCATGTACGTGATACGGGCACTAACCTCCTCAATGAGCGGTAATGCATTTGCTGTGGTTTTTCCTAGCAGTGTCGCCGTGTCTGCTGCGTTCAGAGCTGATGGAAGCTGGAAGAGGACCGAGCACAACAATAAATAATATGAACATATGCTGGGAATAACAACTATACATCAGAAAAAACATACAGTAGATACGACTTATAGACAGACGCTGCAGTGAAACTGCAAGACGTCTAAATCCACCTCTTTCATTCACCTTCCATTATGCATGGTTTTTTTATATTTTGACATGTAAATTGAATCCAAACATCACCACCCCAGCACAGCCTAATAAAAGTTCCATTAAAATGACAAGTGTTACTGTGTGTTTCAGTGACATTATGAAGGTGCCCAGTATGAGTCTAATTAGAAGAATTAAATGGCATGCCCTTTCAACCACTGTCATTTTCATGCATCAAGTGTCAAGAATGCTGCGCAGCTATAAACTGCAGTTGGGTTTCTAAAACAGAAAAACCTGAAGCCCTTTGAAGCGCACCTCCAGCAGTAGCCTACCCACTGATCGATTCTCAAGTGTTTTCACCGAGGATCACTTTTACTGTTAGTGACTGAGTGGAGGACGAGGCACTAAGAAAGCAGCAGAGTCTCAGACTACTTTTTTTTGGCAAAGCAGCAGAAAATCCCCTGTCAGTGATGGACAGAGTGAGAGATTACAGCAGTGTCACATTAAGGTGAGGCATAGCAAAAGAAAAACTCATTTGTCAAGCTGCCTCTGTTACTGAAGCCTCCCATGGTAATGTGGTTTTGTTTTAGTGGCCCGTGAGCTGATATGAGAACGGCAAAGCCGATTGATGGATGGATTGATGGATGCTCCATCCAACCAGACATCACAGAAGCCACACGTATTCTCAACGATACAAAACACCAAAGACAAAATCACATTGACATTTCAGTGACCCCATTCACTGATAAATGTTTTTCATTTACTGTTCACGCACGTTGTGTCCTGATATTATTCCCAAAATTTCTAACTCAACCTTGCAAAAAGAAAACATCTGAATTACCCTTGGGCAATCACTACCTCGGTGATCAACTCCGACTTCTTCACTCGTCCTTTTCCTCGTGTTGCTGTTGTTATCGCAATCAGTCAGCAGCGTGGAGCCTTAAGTGCGAAGGCCTGATGTTCTTTCCCATCCATCTGCTTGAGGCGCTCAAGAGCTTTTGCACCGTATCTTGTCTGGCCCTTCTTTTTCTCTGTGTCTGAAAGTGCCTGTGGGCTTAAATTGTTCAAATGCTTTCTCCTATGAACTTCCTGCCTTATCACTTATTTATTGGATTTGCTGTCCCATATACAGTATTTTCTCTCAAAGATAAAGTCAAAGAAAAGTGCACACTTTCATCACCTCAAAAAGGGAACAGAAAGATTTAATAGAATTCAAGAAAACATGGTTTCAAATAAGTTCCCATCTGATCGCATAGGCTCCAATCAAATTGCCGGAAAACTATTTTCAAAGCTGGTAGTGTAGCATTTTAAACTGTAGTTCACGTAAACGGTAGGTAACGGAGACGTGATCCTCACATGATGAGGACCTGACTGGGTAACTGCTTAGTTACTCAGTGACTTCAGTAAGTAACTGTAATGACAAGTTGCTGGTTTGTCCTATTCGGTTAATTCAGTTAATCTCCTGGCTCGTTATCTAACAGATAATTAAATAGTAGATACTATAGTCTAGACTTAGCAGTGATTAGGGAAGTGCTTATGAACGACACATTAATTACTAGGTTGTTCCTAATTTGTTCTCTCCTTGTTCTTTTGTAGCTATTAAATATTACATGCACCAATTTCACCAATTATCTCTTATTCTAAATGTAAGGTGTAACATGTCATTTGGCCTTGAAGGCATTATTAATGAGCTTTACATTTTCTTCATCTGTCAAAGTGTCAGAATGAGACAATCCTAACATTTAGCTTTTAAATGAACCCAGCCGGCCGACGAAGAATATGTTTGACTTTATTTCAGTTTCTCAGCAATTGTAAACTGAAGTAAGGCACGCAGAAAGAATATCCACAAAAATTATTTTGTGCCTCAGTGTTTGCTTTTTATATCCTAGGTCTCAATTTAGGGTGAGTACCAAGCTCAACTCCCACACAGAAAGTGCCGGGAAAAAAAGAAAGAGAAGACGACTCGTCAGGGAATATTTGCCAAACAAAACTACTCTTGCTAAATTGGCGTTCCATTGTTGCTTAGGCATAAACTTCACAATATCGGAGCATGTGTAAATGTTTAACGTTATATGAGCTCTAATATTTAACTTGCATGCTTACATAAATGAAAGGACTTTATATTCCTTTTTTTTTTTTTTGCTGCAGTTACAGCTGCAACTGATCTTCGGCATGAATGAATGTTTGTCTGTAGTCTCTGTATATCCCAGTGGGTGGGCATCACAACAAACTTAAATGTAAACTGTCTACGGCTCCATCACATTTCAAAAGGCACTTTTACAAACAATCCCCAATTGGCAGAGTTTGGCTGCAGCTCAGTGAGCAGTTGATGTGTGTCTGCAGCCATGTTGATGTTTTCCATGCAAAATATGGGTGACCGCAGCAACCTGCAAGCAACCTGCTAGCAACCTGCTAGCAACCAAAGCAACTGAAGGAGGTTTTCGATGTCGAACTGTATTCCTCTTTGCTACCAGTTTCACCCAGCAACCACTTGCCAACCAGTCAGCGAATACACATTTTCCCCTGGCAACATGCGGTTGTCAGGTCTCTAGGTTTGTGTGACTGGGGTGGAACAAGAGCACTGACTCTTTTAAAAGGACAGCTATGCTGAGGATGAAGGGCTATGACATTTCCCGGCTGATGTGGTGCATCATGCATACTGGTGAATGAAGAGACGTTCATAAATGTCTGTGTTGGGTAAAGCCCACCAAAGCTGCTCTGTGTCGATTCCACCAAAGATATTCCACAAAATATTCTGCGCTCATTTAAGAAATGTAAAGTTAAGTATTTCTAATGGATTTCCCTACATAAAGTGAGGACACAGAGGTTAAAACACATCATCCAAGCACCAGCAGTGGCTGACACATTACAAAAGCTTCATTTTAAATTTTTAATACCCCCTTCATTAGACCAGACAGCATAATTTGTGAGAATGCTAAATGTAGGTGACCTTGCAACGGAGGAATTAAGGCTCTTTAAATGTAGACGCTGGCTCATGCTATTACTGCCCAATCAGTGTAAACACTCTTCCAACAATGCACGATCCCTTCGGTTGTTATTAATTGGGTCCAACTTACTACTCAAAAACTTCTTCAAATTCCACCAAAGAAGAATTTTAAAACGTTGTGAGTTCTGTGGGGGGAGACGGCGAGGAAAGCTCACCTCTGAAAGCACTTTCCTTGCATCCAGGTTTTGCAGGAGCACTTGCTGGGTGTTAATCAGCTGCTGTGGAGTCAGGGAGCAGCTGACACTCTGAAAAGCCTTCTTTTCAGCTTGGCTGTTAAATTGGACATACTCATCCAGATCTGTCCCCTCACACAGGATGCTCCTCAGGCTGCCTGGCCTCGGGACGCCCATCATCTGAAAAATAAACAACAGCCTTGGTAGAAGTTGGCAAACAGGAGAACTTTGCATCTGACCATATTTTATTTAATTATGTGTTGTATCCTTTGGGTTGCTGTGCAAGCAGATGGTATGCTAAATTACTTTCAGAATAGGATCTGAAATACGGCTTTGATTTTAAGTGTGTTTTTGCATCACCACATATTTAGACAAAGACTTAACTACTGTGTATAGGCACAAGCACCACCACAGTGACAAAAACAAAAATGTGACAGACACAAACAATAGCATCACCCACACAGAAATGCATATTCACAGATAACTGTTATCCTATCAGGCAGTATGCAGTGAAAGAGAGCAAGATGGGACACATAGGCAGCAAACAGAGGATGGCATGTAAACTAGGATCTTTATCTTCCTGGGCACATTGTGCAAGTTGCTACTAGAGCCCACTGCAGCCATCTTATTTGATAATACTTGATACACTATCAGCATTACAGACAAGACACTCATTACTCTGATCCATTTCATTCAGAATTATCTAAGGCAGACAGCTTCAGAGGACCTTTTGTCAAGCATAAACCAGAAAATGCTTTGATTTTGACAGTCGCAGCACGTTATTGGCACATTTAGTCTTCTGAACATTTAAATTCCTCTATTTAGACACACAAAAAAAGGTGGGACATCTTGTTCCAAATTAGCCGGGATTTTTAACATGCCACCACCATGCTAGTAGGAGCGCGAAGCGATACTTACCGGATTGATCTGAATCCGGGCATTCATGAGGCTTTCGAGCACAGCTCGTGGCACCGACAGATTTTGTTTCAGATGTGCGGAGAAGGTTTCGTTGTCTCTTAGAACACTCCTTAGGATGACTGGTTGAGTTTAAACGGAAAAGGGGAGAAGCATTACTTTTCAAAGCAGGATTTTGATTTGCTCATACTCGACACAAGTCTTATTTTGATAGTTTGGCTATGAATCCTCGTCACACACCATCTGCACTGCAGATATTCTGCAGCCAACAGGCAGTATGTCTCTGCCTCCATTCTGTGTTTGGTTTCTATATTACTCTAAGCAAATGTGAATGCATGCAGAAATCTGTGTGCTGAATGTGCCATTTGCCCTAATGGACACCAATGCCAAACACGAAGGAGAGCCAAACCTATCAGCGTAGCAGCCCTTTTACCATAGAAGGTCAGTCTGCACAAAAGCACTGGAGGATTCATTCTGTTGAAAGCACAAGGTTAAAGCTCAAATCACAGCCTTCAAAATCACTGCAGTGCAGCTGGTGAGCAAAATGTTTTACTACAACATTCAATTTATAAAAAAAGAAGAAAAACAATCGCATGTATGTTATGTGTGCAGGTTTCAGAACAAACCGGAACGCAACAATGGAGAATCCGATTTGGTTTTGCTGTGCCTGTTGCTTTGAGTGGCATTACAGCCTGATAAATTTCAGTTTAAATGAGATGACAGTTGCAATTAAATCCTTCACTGGCACAAGTAGGGTGTGAACACTTGAGTTGCACGAGTGTGTGAGGGGAGAGAATTTGTTGCTAAACATGTACCAGATTGTTAACCAGCCATTTCCTCCTGATTAGCAGCCAACAGATAGCATTTAAAATAGGAAGTTTCTAAACCAGACAGTCTCCATAGCAGGGAACCCAGTGCACAATCCCCTACTATTCAGCATGTATTCTCTGCTTGCTGGGCCTCCAACATTTGCGGCTGACACGAAGGGGGCTACAAAATGTAATTAAATGATCACTTTTGTATTGGTACTATGGGAAAGTCACTCAATTATCGGGATGGGGGAGGAAAGGGAGGACCTGACTTGTTCCAGGCTGTTCAAGGTACAATTAGGATAAATGTTTGGTGAAAATAACTGGAAATAATTGCACAGTTTGATACACTACACTAACCTCACACGAGGCCCCGCGATTCCTGCTGAGCACGTATTATTATGCTCCTCGTCACTACGGGGGCATCAGGAGGGATTGACAGGGTTAGATTACGAGGAAGCAGAACATGCTCTGCACTCTTCCCGAACGCCGCCGCCTTTCTGATTGAGGAGACCACCGGAGTCTTTTTAATCAACCCGTGGTTTAAAAAAAACAAAGCAAAACATAAAGAGGACGACACA
The DNA here is from genome assembly GCA_015052665.1 of Apistogramma diplotaenia. Lineage (NCBI taxonomy): Eukaryota > Metazoa > Chordata > Actinopteri > Cichliformes > Cichlidae > Apistogramma > Apistogramma diplotaenia. Next base: position 43,880 of record VOQJ01030645.1, read on the forward strand.
ATCACCTTTGCTAGCTTAGTGTTTTGATAGTACTCCATTCCCCATTCTTGTTAGTGACCTTTTGTGCTCCTGCCTCAGACAGCGAGTCCCATTAATTACGCCCAGGCTTAGATCTCTGATGGATTTAATCTTGTATATTACAAGCCAGCGACCCCAAAATGCAAATGGCCCACGAGCCGGTTGTTGAACAGCAGAACACACCCCCCACCCCCTCCTTACCCCCACCCCTTTTGCCTTTTTGCAAATTAGGTGCTGTATGAAAATCTGAATATCATCAGGCTAAATGAGCCTAATGCAAAGCAGCAACTTATCAAGACAAACGATCTGTCAGTCTGCATGGCAAATTGCATCATAAATAATCACATGCCATTGTTTTTGAGGGATAAAGGGGAATAACAAATCCTCCAACTTGTCATCCACATGAAGGGGATACTTTCCTTGATGGAGAGTACTTAACAAAGGCAAAGCAGAGTGATTGTTGCTGATGCTGATTATTTATTATATCAATTATGTTTTGAAACATTAGGCAGTACCAGTAAAACTTTTGTGCAAAAATGGACCTTTTGACCTTGTAGCTCTTCACCAGTTTCAGGGTTTTTGGGTTTTTTATATATATATATATATCTCACTATATAGCTCATCCAGACTTTGATAATCAAATAGCCATTAGCAGTACCACTGAACTTACCATTAGGGCGGTTAGACTGTGACAGAACTGAAGCCCACTGGTCAACATTGCGTGCTAGCAGCTGCGCCCTGCTGAGAATAGATTTGTCCACCAGAGAAGTCTGCAGCTCTACCAATATCCCAGAAATTCTGGTGTATGAGAAAGAGAGAAAAAATGTTTTTTATCAAAATGGTCTTAAATATATGATCATAACAAAAACACTGTTTCTTTTTAAAGTGAGGTGGAAATAAGGCCCATAAGTATCAGAAACTTTACCTTTCATAAAACCCAATCCCCCATTTAGATCACTCCCACTTCTGACTGCTTACACTGTGTGTAATGGAGCGTCACCATGGTTTGCAAACTTGTGCATTGAGCAAATATTAGCATCTGTTTCAAACATGCGCGAATTTCACCTGCAGGATTATTGCTTGTGGAAGCTGGATGTTCAGCTATGACCAATCAGTTTTCTGTGTTTATCTGTGTCTTTCGGTGTTTTCGGTGGACATCATCATTTTCCAGGCCCAAAGCTGGCACATCACACACGGAGACATGAAGCATGGGCATCACTTTTTATGACATTCACGGGGTGAAATGGTCCCAAAGGGTGACAAAGTAAACCTGGACTTCCTCGTAACATACTGAGGTCACGTGCTGGCACAAAGCACATTAAAAATGCTTTCTTTCTTCTTTTTTTATTGCCCATAGCAACACAACAGTCCCTCACTGTTACATGGGTGAGATTCAGTGTTAACCACACAGAAGTGCAGGAGGACATAAAGGTATATCTACGGAGTGATCAAAAATAGCTGCAGAGCTGAGAACAGTTCAGAGGTGCACGAGAGGATGATCCTGAACAGGAGATCAGCCAAATCAGCCGAGGTTTTTGAATTTCAGAGGCCTGTTCCCAGAACTTCTTAACCACAAAAACAGAAAAAGAGCATCCAGGTACATACATGGACTTGTCAAAGTTATTGACTTGGCCTGGTGTCTCTCCTGGAGTTGGATAAGGCAAGCAGGGGTTTTCAATGTTGCACACCATACCCTGAATCCATGGAAGTATGCCAGCCGATGGCATGGCTTTATTTGGGTAGTGACCTAAAGGAATAGAGAGGAATATGTATTCATCTAACCATCTTTGTTCTTGCTCCAAATGTTGATATATGTAACAAGTTGACAAGTAATGAGTTGTTAACAGACTCACAAAGGAAAATTTAGCATTACAGCTGGGTTGTACTCACATTGGCCTTTGTAAATTGGTTGTGTAGTGGACCGCACCCACACCAGAATGAAGAAGAGAAACAGAGGCCACAGGATCTCAATGACCAGCTGCACCTGCACAAAGGACAAGACATTTGAGTAATTTGCTGTGGAAGCCAGCGTGCTCCAACCCACTGCTTTTTCATAAGCATGTCTATCTGTATAGTCTAAGCAAATCTTACCAATAATATGAGGGATCTGTGTGCACTGGTGATTACAAGCAATCCCAGACTTTTGAACTGTGAACTAAAGGCTGCCAACAAAGGCAATAAAACTCCACAGTCAGCAGGCCACCACGTATATTACACCACGTATATTACACCACGTATATTTATTCAAACTTTAAAGCTGCCTGTTGTCTGCAAATTCAACTCATTCAAAGACGTGCATTTCTACTGCTACATGTAATTTTTGCAAACACAGTAACATTAAATTTTTATTAAAGTAGGTGAGATTTTTTTAAATATCCCACTACATTTACAATGTAGATACTAAGCAGAGGATGGAGAGAGCAGTCTCTGCTCGTGGCTCCCCGAGCCGAAGCTATCACTCACTCCTTATCATCGACTTGCCACACTCAATCCTCTCCTGGATGAAGAATGTCAACCACTTCCTTACTTTAATACAACCACTTTATGCCTGCTAGCAGGAAAGTGCCCCATGTGACATGACAGCTTTTCATTTTAACTTAATTTAAGTGTATACACCAATCAGGCACAACATTAAAACCATCAGGACCTAATGGTTTTCAGCAGAACATTGCCCCCATCCTCTTGCTATGCCTAAACAACACATCTGCTTCCTTTGCTTCGTGGCGGAGCTCTGATGCAACAGTGTGGGCACTATCAAGTGGACAAGGTTTTTAGCTATTTGTGTTGCAGCAGCCTTTGCTCCCCACATGCAACAATAGACCTTCACACACCACTGTTGGTATGCACTAACCAGAGAGAATCATCCAACCCGGTCAAAGTAACTCAGATCCTTATGCTTGCCAACTGTTTCTGCTTCCAACACGTCAACTTCGAGAGCAAGACTACTCACTTGTTGCCCAATATAGCTCACCCTTTCACAGGTGCCATTGGAACAAGATAATTAGTGTCATTCACTTCACTTGTCAGCAGTTTTAATATTCTGTCTGATCAGTAAATAGTCTTTTAATTGTTATTATTATTATTATTATTATTATAGGTATTAAAGGTTCAAACCTCCACCTTTACCAATCTCACCTACGCACTAATTCTTACATTGCTGTCACTGTGAAAGCTTCTTTATGCATCAAGTCAAGGCAGCGTGCACTGTATCAAAGGCAATTCATGCCTGCATTGAGGTGTTTTCAACAGTTACCACAAATAATTATACAGGCTATATAAAAAGTGAGCTGTTACAGTGCTACAGCTCATTCTTCCTTGACTTGTCAGCGCCAACCTTCTCTCAGCTAACATTTGCACTGCCCTTGTTGCATCATCACTTACCAATCCCACTCCCAACTTTCATCCACTGAGCCTGCACCACTCCACGGTCGGCAAAACCCTCTATTACTGGTTCTGCAAAATGTTAAGAATGCGTATTTGACGGCACAGCCGAATAATAAGTGAAGACATTCATTATTGTCTTCATAATTCAAGAGCAGCCCGGGCAGAGGTGAAGAAAATGCAATAATAAATACTGCTTGCTACGCCACGGCACTGTGGAGACCATATAAGTGAGGGTGAGCACATTTCATTTAGTTCGCTTGGCATTCGGTGATGTAGTGAATCTTTAGTTTTAGAATTTGTCAATAAATAAAAGTGCAGAAAATCACACCGCATATATTTCAAAGAAACTAGATAGAATTTTAAATGTGCTCCTTTAATTCCTTCTCGTCTGTGTAGGATGTAGTTCTGCTGAGAGGGTGAATTATCATAATGTATTCCAAAGAAGAGGCATGGAGAGGGAACACAGATCATGGGGGACTTTCTCAATGTCTGGCTCCCCAGGCATTTGCCATTGGACACTAGAGTCTTTGTGAATAGATAATCTTCTCCTATGAAATTATGTGGAATACTGGACCATAAAATCAGTTTCATGCCTGTTATAAAATCTTAAAATGCTTGGTGAGGCATTCATATAATTGGTCATTAACCTCCACAAGCCCTCCAGAAGCACCATTGTCCTTGCTAACTCCCACTGGTTTTGTCTAATAACAATATTTCATGTTGACATTGGCCAAATATCCCACATCCCATGCACAAAATCACCACTGTCCCATCACATATTATTGGGGAAAAAAACACTTGCACATTTCTCCTTGTTACAAAGGGAACCCACACTGTTCTTTCTGCTGGTTGGTAAAATTAACAAGGGAGTAATGTTTCCCAGAAATAAAGTTGTAAAACTGCAAATGACTTTGCCTTGAGTTATTCCAAGAAAGCATGAACTTTGATGAAATGTCTGAAGATGCCTTTTGTTCTACTCAGGTAACAGGCACAGTGCTACGCTCGAACCCCTAACAAAACAAGTGGGCGGATGCGACTGCAAGAGTATAAATCAAACGCACTGCAGCTTTCTACAGCAGCAATATCTGCCTCTAATAAGGCTTACAAGATTCCTTGACAACCAGTCGAGACCCTTGGAATGCTGTTGCAACCCATGGGTAACTGTTATCTTCCTGCAGCATGTGAACTCCTAGCCAGTGTGGGTGATACAGCAGGCAATTATGTCCACCCATGCGTGGGCTGGTTTGTCTGTGACCGGAGCGAGGGACAATTGTTTGGGAAAGTTTTCTAAATCAGATACATCTGTCAGATTTGAATTCATATAAAATCACTTCTAAAATTGTTGTTTATAAATATAAAGCTTTGTTTGTTTGTTTTTACTAAATTAGACATTCTACTAGAAAAGGGTGCACAAGGTTCAAGAAGAAAATTTCAGTGCTCACTTTTGCTAACTCTTGAAATGGATAAAATGTCTCAAAATGTTAAAAGCATCAGAAATGTGGCACGGGAGTCCCAGGTTCAGCTGAAGCATGCAAGGGTTAAAAAGAGCTTCAAGGAGCGTAATGGTAAGGTCAGGTGAGAACGCGGAGGAACACCAGTAATTTTCAGTGTAGGTCGATGAAAGGACACCACACGGTGAGGCCACTTGCTGCTTTTGTCAGCGCTGTGATGACTCAGTGAAACATCAGTCAGCTAATCACACCTTCCATGTTCATAGACACGCACAAAGCCCAGGGATGAGGATACCAGCGATGCCAGTACTAATATTTGGTAATGTAAAAATCTCATATCTGATGTATCCACCGATATCTTTTTTCTTTCAGACACAGGAAACAAACAGAATTCCCTAACATTTGTTTCTGTTCTGTTGTTTGAAGGGTGTTTCTCCCATCTCTCCTTTACTTTTTTAATTTTTATTTATCGTCCACTGTAAATGCCAATACCGATAGCTCGGCCGATAACATCGGCACAAAGCTGTATAAGCAAAGGATCAGAGCAGATATGGAGAAAATTATGGAAAAGAGTAAAAAAGAGAAACTGGTAGGTGCCTCATCTGGTCAACTTATAAACACATTAGAAAAGGAAAATGATATCAGCAGCTGACATTTGCTTTGCTACATACAGTAAATGTATTGCTTGTGCTTGATGAGGTCAGATATACCAGGTACAGGTCAGAGTACAGCAGCTTATTTTCAGTGAATTATTTGTGCCTCTTTCCAGTAGTCGTTTCAATGAGAAACGGTCCTGTAGCTTCCTGCAGTGTGAAATATAATAATTTATCTTATTATGAAAATAATATTTTGCATTAAAGAAAAGTTGATTTTTCTTCGAATCTGCTGTCAGGTACAGTTCTTAGAAAGAAAATCAGTCACACTTAAGAGAAAAACTGGAACGTGGCCAGGAAAAGCGCACTCGCGGTGATACCGCAGCTCGCTGTTATTGTTACGGCTGCTTGTAACGTTAACATAAGAACCGAAAGCAGGTGAAATCAGATGAGGTGTAATGGCTGAAAACATCAGATGCCCGAGTCGTCCCTTTATGAGCACTTAGAGCGCTCATAAAGGGACGACACCTTAAGGAAAACCTAACCGCTTAAAGTTAAAGTGTCTGTCAGTGGAAGAAAGAAGTCGGTTATAAAGTGGGTTGAACTGTAGTCAGTGATAGCAGTTTCATTCTGTACTGAAGCATGACTGAAGCTTGAAACATCAGAAGGGGACTCTGGTTCATTATAATAAACCAAAGTCCCCTTCTGACGTTTCTAGTATTCCAAAGTACACTTTAAAAGTGTGGTCTGGTTTTTGTAAACCGTAGCGACACTCTTTATGAATAACAGTTAAGTGGTCAGGCAGTCGGTAAGAGGACAGAATCTGCCCTTCAAACAGAGCGTTTAACATTTGTCACTCCCTATCCATTTCCACTGGGCCAGAGACTGGCTTTGTTAGAGGTAAAATCCAGCCAATGTGACATAACATGCACAGGAGATGGATCACCAAAAATTGAAGGTGACACTCTGAATTGGTCGGCATTAAGGTAAGATTGTTCTTGTTCTCTGAGGGGAGAGTTAAAGGCGGCTTACTTCTATAGTAGACAATTTTCCTAGTAAATCCCTCCTATTACCTTTCCCTCCCATGAATAACTTAGTCGCCCTTGATAACACAACCCTGGGACCACATCCTCATTTTCTCTCCATTGCTGACCAATTTTAGCAGATATACGTTGATTTGCAGTGTGAAGGGGGGGGGGAGGGGGGGTGTTAGTGCACAGAAGTGTACCTTTTGTCTCTTCCGTAGAGTGAAGTTCTTCCACAGGAGCAGAGTGAACTGCGTCAGGAGACCCATTATGGCTTATCCTGGCAATATCCTGCCAAAGCGTCGCTATGGCAACTGGCCCACTTAATAAACCCTGGAGGGAATAAAAGGCAGAGTTTGGTTTTAATACAGAGGAGCAATGCATCTTGGGGGAGTGCCACTAATCATTCACTTCCCCAGGCCTTGGGGCTTACGGTGCAGCACCTGTTCTAAGAATTATTATCACCTACACTCAGCACATCTCAGGACGGGGCTCAGCGCGGAGGTTACACAGTTTGGGCCTAACAGTCAAAGAGTATTATTAAGGGCCATGTGGTTGCTGTATTATATACTTCATATACTTCAAGTGGATCAAAGCAAAGCATCTTTTTTTTGTTGGGACAATGTAAACTACAGTCTTTGCCTCATTGACTGCACTCTTACAAATTCTCTGTCCATTAATCAGTCTCTTTAGCGACCAGAGAACAATAAAAGTCAGGAAAAAAAATACATGAACAACTTTTCATATGAACCAAAGACTACCATAAAACATTTATTACATATTTTACTATCTACTCAATCCTGATTACACAGATAATAAACAAATAGGTCTGCTGTGTCATTTTTACACTGCTACATCAAGTATGACCTTTATTAAAAACTCCACGGCTGACAGTCCTCCCACTGACTGCGGCTAATTTATTTGCTTGCCGCGAGATCCAGCTCAGTCTTACGAGCACGCTGGTCCAAGTTGTACGAGGCACGTGCTCGGGTGTGACGTGTACCTGCGGATTCCTGCGTGCAGCCATTAACCTGCACTCCTGCATCAGTTTCCATTGCTGCTGACTGTTGAGCATCACAGGTTTTCATGCAAGCACTCAATTTTATTATACATGTAAGTTACAGCAGCAGGGCACACACACACTATGGCGTGTTGGTTATTTTAACACAAACATTTATAACGTATTAATAGACAATGATGGAGGACACACACATCTTACTTACTTATAATGTGTTAACTTTAATGATGAACTTATATACTTAAATGATTACAAATAATAAATGGAATAAACACTGATTTATGTATTTGACATTGCCCAAAATGCTAACATACTAATCACAGAGGGTCAGGGTCCAGATGTCAATCTCAGGAGTGGACAAACAAAAGCAGAGGAGATGAACACAATCAGGGCTGTAAATAAGCACAGCTAAGTAAGTGATATTAAATGAACTCTGGGCACACAGCTGAAAAATGAGGGAAACAAGATCAAGAGCAGTCGAGTAAAAAATAATTAGATTTTGACCTAAATATGACAGGAAGTGATGAAGACAAAGACGCAGACACGGACAAGGACGGGGAAAAAAACCCGAAAGAACCAGGAAACCAGGATGTGAGTGATGCAGTAGCATATCCGGCCCACCATCACAGTTCAAGAGCCAGCGGGCGATCGGTGCGTAAGTAAAGCCTGACCAAGACTTTAGGAGACGTAGCGATTCCTATCAGCTGTGGCAGAACTGTGCCTCACCATGGCAGGAGGTCATCAACCTCTCAGCCTTCAGAAAGATGCACGGTGATGACCTCTTCAACCTTCCAGAGGTATTTGCTAATGAAAACACATACAGTTCAGAACAGCGCTTGGTGTTTGGAGCTGTGCGTACACACACGATTAGAAGGACTTGATTAATATTTATCACCCGTGGCATGTTACCCATCTGTGCCGAAAACATGCTGCCGAGCACTTCATCTCACGTTCTGTGAAGACATTTAAGACCAGAGCATGTGCAGTAGGTGAGGAAGGCAGGGATTTGGATGGGCTTTTTAGCCCAAGGGTAGTCCTGACAAATGTGCCACCTTTTAACGCTCCATTTCCTCTTTCTGTAAAACGTTCCATCTCCTGCACATGTTTCCATTATTTAATGCTACTTCGTGGATGTTTTATTTACTGTCATGGCAAAATTGATGCTCCTCCACTTCCAAATGGCCAAATAAGTCCTCTAATGGGCAAAAGAATGGGTCGTTCAATAATCTGTTATTGAATATCGGTGACATGGCAACAGAGGGAGCACAGAATCTCCTCACTAAAATTCGTTTGTGCCATCAATGCCAAGTTGTTCTTCTATAGAGGGCAGTTTAAGTGAGTAATGGCATTAGTGCTGGTGTCAGCCTGTCCAGATTGTTCAGAGACTGTAGTCGGATAAAAGTATTACAATCAGACACAGTAGTTTTCCTTGTACTTAGTGTCCTAATCAGTGTTTGCTTGAGCCTTCAGTCCATGTTCTGGACCTGTACGAGCAGCTGATAATCTGGGTCACGACACAGAGGCCTAGTGCACGCGTGAGCACTTGACTGCATCAACTGCTCGTGTAATTGAGTACGGGCTTGTAACACGCGGGAGAAAAACAGCTTGGTACCACCTCCACTCTGAAACCACGTCAGGCATGAAGGGTAAACAACATCTCTCAAAATACACTTGAGCCATATGTCAAAAATCTGTGCGTGTGTGTGTGTGTGTGTGTGTGTGTGTGTGAGTGTGAATTGTGCTGGTATCAAGAAAAGAAGAGGGAGAAAAAAGAGAAGAGAAAGCGAGAGCGATTTGTCTGTAAAAATGGCGTGTGTGGGTGAGTGTTGTAGAAAAGCCCAGCTCAAGGACTCTCTTCCGATCCCACATCTAAAGAACAGATAACAAGTAACAAGCGAGGCTACGATTGTGATTTGCATTGCAGCCGCAGTGTTACAAAACACAGTGAACACTGTTCTCCGGAGAACAAAACCATACAGAGTGAAGTGTTTTCCAGATCATCATTTTAATCTACGACTGGGAGCACAAAGAATAATTCAAATGAGTTCTTTCTTGGCACTTCTTATTCTCTCTTTTTTTTTTTTTTCTGGTCCTCACAAGACTGTGGCCGTCGAGCGCTGGCATCAGCTTTTCATGCTATCATTAGCTCCAAAGAAAGCCCCCAGAAAAAAAAGGGGAAAAAAGCAGGGAAACACAGAGTGGGGAGGTGGGGGACATATTGAGAGGATATAAGTGCTGATGCATGCCTGGCATTTGGGGAATAGGGGACAGCAAAGTGCATTATTTCAGCCCCTAGGATGATGGAAAGAGAAAACAGATATTTGTCATAGAGCATGAGAGCAGAGGACAGCAGCAAATGACTGCAACATCAGTTACAAAGGGGTCGCCGTAGCCTTCTGAAGGGTATAATGGTCCCAGCGCTCCTTTGTCCAATCTGTCTCTTTATCTCTAAGAATCTCAGTCATAAGCTCCACACAACTTTGCTCCAGCAGGAAGTCCCACAGTGGAGCACGAGAAGGCAAGTCTGAGGAAATATGCCTGTCGTATGTGTATTAATCGCAGCCGCTGTACCGGCGAGCCCGTCGCCTCGCTCACGCTGCTTTACTTCATTAGACAGTAATACACTAATCACTAGTGTTCAGAGAGATAGAGATTTATCAAGGTAACAGGGGTGCGCATAATTAAGGATCATGAAAGGTGTGTGGAAAGGATCCTTAAAACCGACACCTGCAATTTTTGGATCAAATACGAACACAGAAGAAAGACTCTTAAGTTATGAAACATGTGCAAATCACGAGCACTGAAAGGCTTAGTAAATAACAGCTGTGTGACACAAAAATATTGATATTATAATATACCGTATCATTTCCTGTTGCAATACAGTTATTAATACACTTGCAGGTACGCTAACCTGATTCCCACACCTGTTTGATTTGCCAGTGTCACAGCATTATGACTCAAATGAGCTGCGAAAAGGAGCACAGCCTGCAGTGAATAAGTACACAATACCTGCTTTTTAGGGCTCTTTCACACAGGTAACATGACAGGTTATTGTCTTTGTCAGGTATCGCTTTATTGGGAAACTGATAGAGGAGAGAAAACGGTGAGCCGGCACACGAGGACTGAGGGACCGTGACACACGTGCCATCCCCAATAAACATGTTCTTTTATGAGCAACGCTACGCTCGATGAATGCTCGACTTTTACTCAAATGTACAACAAAAAAAAAAAAGAGTGAAAAACTTCATTCCGGCTGGTGGCTCCTTCACAGGAGACTACAGGCTGTGGTGGAAACAGTGGACTCTGACCCAGTTTCATAGTGAAAGATGGCATTAAAATGTCCACGGGAACTTTTCAGACCAGTCCATAATTCACTTCTCCTTGGTCCATTCATATCCTCCCAGACACCCCCCCCCCCCCCCCCCCCCCCCCCCCCCCCCCCCCCCCCCCCCCCCTTTCTTTTTTGTCCCCCAAAAACACACAACCC
>VOQJ01030647.1:9752-25382 GCA_015052665.1 Apistogramma diplotaenia
ACCTGGGCTCTCCGAACACACACCTGTTTCAGCTCTGCCTGCCATCATTTCAGGTCTGCAGTGAAGAAGAAGAAAGACTTGCAGGTGGACGAGGAACCTCTTATCTGACAGCATCTGAAAGCATGATCCCGACAACACTGTGTTCTTCCTGCTGTGCTCTGGTCCCTGTGCAGCTGCAGTCTGTCACATTCAAATGTTCTCTTTGGTGGGGGTGAGTCCACTTACAGGTGGGAGATTACCTATCTGGTGACCAGGTGCATCAGAATGACTTAGCTCAGGGCTGTCGAGATCAACCGCCTCACCAAAAGACAAACAGAGGACGCTCTTCCTGTAGCAGCTGAAGAAGTTCAACCTGCCAAAGAGTAAGACGGCACACTTCTAGACCTCCCTGTCTATGCTCACCTCCTCCATCACCATCTGCTCTGCTGCTGCCGCTGCCAGCGACTACAGCAGGTCATTTTCTCTGCTCAGAATGTGATTGGCTACAATCTGTCATGTCTCCAGGACCTGAACACCTCCAGGATTCTGAGGCGGGCGAGAAACACTGCTGTTGACCCGTCCTACCACAAACCTACTGTAAACCGTCTGAATCACCCCCCCCAGGAGGAAACTGTGGTTCATCAGGTCCACGACCTCAAGCACAAGAACTGCGGATGGTCTTAACAGCACCTTGATCTTTTTCATTTTCCTTCCTTACATCCTACAAACTAAACTCGAACCAGTGTGGTTCTAAGAAGCTGATTGCGATGGTAAAGTCGAACATACATTCATGCTGCTGGAACCATCTACCTGTCCGCACCGACCCTCTCACCTGTGCACCACCAAATCATCCCACAGACAAACAATGAACCGTACTGGAGCACCTGGTCTGAGCACCGTTACCACTATAGGTGCCACTAACCAGGGTTCACCTGCTTCCCACTGAGTCTAACTGGGCTTATGGAAAGAAGGACTGAAGAGCTCAGATATATGTTTAGGCTGCATGTGGCAGGCATTTTAAATTCAATAATTAACTCAGAACAATTGTCTCAGAGTGCAAGTGCATGACCACCAGCTGCTTATTCTGCACCAATTATGCTTCAGCCATTGGAGGGCAAAATTAACTAGGTTTTGTGAAATGCTGAAAACAATAAATGCATAATTTATGATGCATTTTAAAACTAAACAGCTCTAGAAGCACCTTCGTCATTTCATCTTAAGCCTTCCCAAGGAAGCGGTTGAAGATTTTCTTAACTGGAGAAATCAGATGCTGCTCCAGCAAAGATTAAAGCAGCCAGTGAAGGACCCTCCAGGGCTGCTTTGGGGGCTTCAGGCATGCACACAAACCTCGATGTGGTTCCAGGGCTTGGTTTTTATGCGAGTGAGGTGGATGATTAACCTCCTCCATGACGGGCCAGGCCACACTACTTAAAAAGCAGACGCAGTTTGCTGTTGAACAAAGAGAAATTGCTGACCCTCTTGTCAGGCACCCTTGGCTCTCTGCTATTTTACTACAACGCTATTTTGATGAAGTATCATTACAGCACAGTTCACTCATTAAGTGTGAGATGCCAGCTTGCTCTCTGAGAGACTCTCAGCCAACTAGAGAACCCCCCCACAGCTCATCATCGTGTGAGGCAGTCAGAGCAGCTCTGCTACATTAATGTGTTTTTGAAAGCAGATGCTGTGTGTGTCTGTCTGCATGTAGCTGCACATATAAGAATATATGCATTATTACCTCACTTTCCTTTAGTGTAAGGCACAACTTCCTCAACCAGTGATTTATTTTTTATTTCCGGTGAGTTTTCCTTGGTGGCTTTGCCTTTGCTCCTGGAGTCTCAGAAGCTTCCTCCTAATACAAGGTGGAGTGAAATTTATGCTCTTTATATGCTAATAGTAGAAAGAGTAAACCCCTGAGGTGGTTCATATCCCAACAGTCTGCTAAAGAGAGAGCAGATAGGCTGAGCAATGGGGTCAAATGAATCTGTTGCATACTAACCTGGTGTGTGTGTGTGTGTGTGTGTGTGTTGCAGGCTGACAGCGTGGGGCTGTGTTTGTTGGAGGTGAGCACTTTGTATGGCTGCATCTCTGCCGTGGCCTTAAGCTATTACGTTCTCAACAACATGCCGACACACTCAAGTGAGCCTCTGAGGCTCCCGTCTGAAAGTGGAAACACACACACATCCACACGAACACCAAGCTGCTGTTTACAGATCAGTTTGGTTTCATTTGTTTGCACCTGCACAGGTGACCACATACATCATGGAAGAACAAAGGCCTGACTGTACATCTGGAGGAGGTTAACAATGATGAACCTGCCTAATAATGTTGTTCCCCTGCTGTGACCCATCAGGGCATCGACCCCCCCGAAGGTGTGCTGTGGTACCTGGCACTAAGATGTTGGCCACAGATCCTTAAAGTCCTGTAAGATGCATGATGGAGCCACCGTGGAGCGGACTGCTCTGTCCCACAGGGGCTCGACTGGACTGAGGCCAAGTCGACACCTCAAACCTGCTGTGTTCCTCAAACGTTCCTGAACTGCTGCAGCAGTGCTCAGGTAGGTGGTGTCAAAGGAACATCCACATGGGTGGGAGGACACAAGGTTGCCCTCTTCCCAAAGGTGTTCCCCAGCTATGTGACGCACACTTGTTTATGACTGATATGGTTTTTTAATTACTTTTTGCCACATGTCGTCTGTATTGCTTAGAACTGAGATAATCACTGTTGTGTAATGCTTTAACAACACAATGATGTGGCACATCCAGCAGACACACCAACATTGGCTGAGCAACGAAACTATGACCACCACACAAGGGATGAAAGTGATGCACAGTACAGTACCAGTACAGTACCGTACCAGTCCAAACCTTTGCCTGGTACTGGTACTGTACTCATGCATATAAATGTGCCTCTGACTTTGCTTTGCATCTGCCTTCCCCTCCTCCTCTGTGCACACCTTCCTCTTCATTTTGGTCCCCAAACAGTGTAAATCACAGCCAGTCCAGAGGGTCAGATGCAGGCCTGTATTTACCTGTATCTGACCCACCCAGAATTACACGCTAAGCTTTAGGTATTCTACAAGACAGCTCGCCCCTTGTGGGTTCTGCGCTTTCATAACGCATCAAAAAGTTGCTGGGCAAAAAGGGCTGACAGGTATTCATCGTGTAAGGTGGTGTAATGTTTTAAACATAAGTTGCTGTGTCCAGGAAATCAGACCGGCTCCACATTTCTCTATTCATACAAATAGTCACATTCACAGCAGGAGCAACACTGCAGCGCAGCTGCTATCGCTCCCCACCGAGACGCTCTACTGGGGGGGTTGTGTGTTAAGCACATTGCCAAAAGGCTCCTCGAGGATAGTGGATGATGAGTGGCAGCATGTACCTCACACACTTCACTTTTTCTCCTGCCTGTTTCCGGGAATTCTGGGGATAGGAACCACTGACCTTCAGCATTCAAAGCTTTCTTTTCTTGCCGCCGGGTTTCCACTGCTTCTGCCCTGGTTCCTATTCCGTTCTCTCGCTGTCAGTCTCAGTTTAGGTGCAGGTGTTGGAATCCATTCTGGCTTCTATTCCAAATCCTTTCTGATGGGCTTGTTTTTCTTTCCACACTGCATCTGGGACGACACTCTATCAATTAAGCCAGCAGGCCAGTCAAAATGTTGCCTCATATCCTTCATGCCTCTAGCACAAACGGGGTTCCAGCCCCCATGTGTGGTCCTTCCAATGAATCTTAATCTTGTACCCAAACAGTTGCCATCAATTATCCTGGCTGCTACTGCTAACTCTTCCCCTGCCTCCCATTTTTCCCCATTAAAAAAAGCCTTTTTTCCTCCCTGCTGTGACGGAATTGCCTCGCTTGCTTGCCTGGGAAATGATTTCTCAGCAGGCTCGTGGACCCGGCGCTTTCCACAGGTGTGAATGGATGCATGTGTGTGTGTTTGTGTCTGTTGGTCATGCACTGCACTGCTACATGTAAAAACAGTTCCTCCCACTACATTTTATTGCAACAGCAGATCGCAGGACCGGGGTGGCAGTAACGTGAGTATAAATGTAAGTAAATGTAAGACGATGTGAGGCACGGACAGGAGGAGGAAAACAAGAGAAAAGTTTTCATGAGAACTTATTTTCCCTCCACCGCCATGACGACAGTGAATACGGGGAACTACACTGGTGCATGAGCACGTCCTCCCTCAGCTCTCACATCTAGAATACACGTCTTGCTCCATGAACAAGAACCTCTGTGTCTCCTTTCTCAGCCTGCCACACAGTGATGTGTCGTTCAGGAGACGTGCGATGACACGTTACATACAGCACACACGTCTGAAGCTGTCAGCACGGTAAAATAATGGATTTCATTAAACTGGCAGAGCCCACTGACAGGGAAGCAGGGTGAATGCGTGCATGTGTTAGACATCACTATGACAACAATATATCACAATACAAACTATTTCTATGTACCTACCTGCACTATATTCCCAGAGTATCCATATGAACTTGAGTGACATCCCAACCTTAATCCGTGGGATTTAATATGATGCCAATCGACCGTTTGCTGTTATAAGAGCTTCAGCTCTTCTGGGAAGAAGTTTAGGAGAGTTTGTGGGCATTGTTCCTTGCAGAGGCACGTCTGTGAAGTCAGACACTGATGTTGGACGACCTGTCTGCCAGCCCCTGCTTCCCGGGTCAGGACTCCCACACCAAAACTGCTGATGTGTGTATTTAAGGATGTTGCTTTGTGCACTGGCGCACAGTCGTGTTGGAACACGACGGGGCCAATGGGATCCTCCCACGGTGCCACAACTGAGCTCCTGAGAGCAAACATTCTGTCATAGATGACTGGAACACCTGATAAAGCCACCTGCAGCCATTCATCCACCCATCAGACATCTGATCCAGACATTTGCAGTACTAATGTGCAGTACTTTGAAACATGTAAAATAAAAAAATGTTACATTTTTCATTTAAGAATCTGCACTATTGTTTTGAAGCACTTCAGCTACCCAGAGGCATTGCTTGCAGGTAAAGCCTGTGAGAACACAGAAAGCCAACTTGTTAAAGCTGCAATAACCCTAAGCACAGACTTTAGAAAAGCAACCCCTCCTGGCTGGATGTGTGGGTGAATTTCAATTTTTTTTCTTTCCTTTATATTTATATTCACAGGCAACGTGCATTTTTATTGTCTGCAGTCACTGCCTTTAGAGTAGGTAAATAATATGCTATAGTTGTACTTTTGCTTTTAGATTTTGATCATCAGTTGAAAGTATTCATGCAGATGATCGTTTACCTGCAGTGAGACTAATCCTGACTGATGTGTAGATTCGACAGTTTGCAGAACTTCCTAAAAAACAGGTTCCCCTCCCTCTGAGAGCTCCCAGTGAGGAAGGAACAGAAAGCTGCTTTCGTGTCTCAGACGTACGAGCTGATGGGCTTTTTTATTGCACTACACTCTGAGACGAGCTGATTGTGATTCTTTTGTCCTTGTCACCATGCATTCTTTTTCATTTGCAGCAGGACCACCCTTTTCATCGCGGCCCCGATCGATTATAATTTGTTTTAAGGCTTAGTGGATGAATGTAAATAGCCAGGCGCTGACGCTTAAACAGATATAAGCTAACACACAGGCAGGCCAAGCAATCAGCTGGGATGCACACAGTGAATCCAGTGTTGCTTGTAATCTATGTTCTTATTAGAGGGGGGGGGAAGGGGGGGCCAAATACATCTTGTAATACAATATCAGACTCAGCAGTGAATTACCAAGTGGCAGAGAGCTGCAGCGGTCAGACAAAAAGGACTGCCCCATCTGTGTGTGTGTTGACTCAGGGATTTTTTAATAGCTTGATTTTAAATTTATATATATATATATATATATATATATATATATATAGTTATTTTTATGAATGCAAACAAAAGCATTGCAAACACATATATATGGTCATAACAAGGTCCAACATCCTAATATAGTCCATCATCACAACTAGCTGAAATGCATATAACCAGTAACAGAATCGATGGAGGAGGCACCTGCAGCTCTACCTGCAGAGACACCTGCAGCTCTACCTGCAGCTCTACCTGCAGCTCTACCTGCAGAGACACCTGGAGGTGTCACACTTCAACATTTCTTCCAAACGCACCGGGCCACCTGTACGTCACTGTCATGGGAGCTGCTCGGCCATGAAATCTGGGCCAAAAGCTCCTGGCACACGATTTCTGTGCTGATGTTGATGCCACAGGAGGTGTGGATCTCTGAGTTACTGAGACAGCACAGTGTTGGGGACTAAATTCAGCTGCTCTGCCACTGAGCTGTTAGCCTTTAACTCTTCCACTTTGCAGCAAAACCACTTGTAGTGTATAATGAAGGTGGTTAAAAAAGAGATCCATCAGTTTTATGACTCATCAGAAAAGACAACTAATTCTCCAGTTAGTAACAATATGAGTCTCTGACACTGATGCTAAAGAATGATGTCTGTATGAGTACCTGCTATTGTGTCATCCATCATTTATGACAGCAAAAACATGCCTACTCGCCTTATTATTCATTTTGCATTACTGCTTTATGTCATCATAGGTACTTAAAAATAATCCTGGTTTAAAGGTACAGATTTAGTTTCTTTTCTTCAAACGAAACTTTTTCAGCTACAAAAATTTTAAAAAATTAAATGCTGAAAATTGTAAATGTTCGGTAAGCAACTGAAATTGATTTTGGTATTTTACAGCTTAAACTGAAATAAATAAATTCTATAAATTCTATCTATCATAACAAAAAATGAACATGTTAATAAAGTTTTTATTTTTTCAGCCTGGCATATTTGTGGCATTATTAAATATTCTGTAATATTATATAAGTCACCATGTAAAGACAGACACGGACTCAGTTCAGCTCCTTCATACTAATTTGAATTGTTTGCTAGTTCGTGCATCTTTGTTAGAACGTGTAAACTAGGCGACTCCTCAGTTATTCATTAATTGTGCTCTGGTGGGCTGTTGTGTAATTGTTTCTATCACCACAGTGGAAGTGGCCAAAGGAGCTTAATATTAATTTTCCCCGGCCACAGCCAAGGGATTAGATGTGCTTTCCCCTGGCAAGGCTGTTTGGCAGCCACACTTATCTGCAGCGACTTACAAGGCTTATTGAACATTAGCATGCAATTATCTTTGATGGTCTAACTTTCCTTCTGGCTGACAAGACCCGATGATTCCCTGTTAGGGATTTTCTGAGGACATGACGCGAATATGAAGATGCAGGAACAGCAGAGAAAATAAAAATGTCATCCACTTGAAATGGACTGTTAATAAAGTTGAGACAGACTGGAGCACGTTTAAGTTTCTGATTGATTCCGAGACGCCTCGTGTCATCCATCATGCACAGCCATCGATTCCAGGCTCTGTTTTGCTTCTCAGCTGTCGATATGCTAAAACTTGAGATAGTTGACAAATTAAAGAATATAAAAACACCATAAAGGCTCCTATAAGCTGTTACGCCACCACGTTCAGCCCGAACCGCTTCACTGCCCTCAGCGTTTATTCAGCTCGACTGAACCGAACACCACAGCTGTGCAACTGAAACTGCAAACGCTCCACATGATCCTCACAACTATTCAACTGCTCAGTAACTTCTCTCAGTCTACAGTGTGTGTGTGTGGGGGGGGGGGGGGGGGCACGCTCCTTTCAGGATGTTTTACATCATAAAGATGATGTCATAGAGGCTCTCCGGCTGAGGTCAAAGGTTCTGCTTTATGTTTTTTATTCTCACCTGTATAAGTGAGGAACCATCAACAAATGAAAAAATCACAAAGAAATTTACTGCGAACTTTTAAAGCGCTTAAACATTATGAAAAGAAACTCAGGTGTATTAAAACACGATGCTCAGGATAAGACTTAAACATAATGTGACTGACTGAGTCACTCGTTTATCTTCAGCTGCATCACTTCTGTAAGGCAACGATCAGATATGATCAGATATGAGCGATGTGAAAAATGTTTGCTTGTGCTTCTGTTTTCATCGACAGGTAAAAACGATTTTCATACATGCAGCAGTTTACAGTGTAAAGAATAAAGCCCATCCTGCTTTCAGAAGCTGCTAATAGCTTCATCACACCTAGTTTTTCTTCTTCTTGATTACTATTTCAGTCCGCAGTTGGCTCCAATTAGAGAAAGCTCTGCTTCCCTTTAGATAGCTTAATTCTCCTGCTCCTCTCTGTTTCCGATCCTACGTCCATCACCCACTTCCCCCGATTGCCTTGTGCCCACTGCCCGTGCTAAGCTCCCTCTGAGTGGGCGGGAGAGGAGATCAATTCTCTCCCCCATCAACAGTCAATATTTGGTCAATGGCAAGAAAAAGGAGAGCAGGCAACTCTATTGATGACCGAGGAGATCTTGTCACACCTGATTTTCTCTTTATGTCTTGCTTTCCTGGGGCCCTGTGATAACATTGGTATTGATTTGAACTAGCCACTGCTGGGTAATCCAATAACGGCGGAGATGTAGGTGAATCAAAGGCAATTACATTTATGCACGGTGTTTATTGTGGGTGCAGAGGTGCTGGAAGCGGCGCGCATTAGAACAGCTGAAACTAAGTGAGTGATTGGAAAAACACGGCGCGTTTGGGTTAGTCTGTCTAACTGTAGTAGCAGCTGCTTTTGCCAAATCAATGCCTGCTCTATCGACTGCATGTTAGCTCGTTGCATTCTATCCTCAAACACACAAATACAGACACAACCACATAGAAGAGGAAGGGTTTATGAGCAGTGACCCCTCACTGTAGGGGGTTATTAACTACAGGCTGTGGAAATACACACACACACATTACTGCACCTTTCGTCTCATCCTGTGTGACGTTTCCCTACCTTCTGTCCATTTCTAGAGCATTTAGAGCTCATGTTTCTGCTATAGGAAGGCAGGATGCTTACATATTATTGCTCACTTGTCACTTTTGGTTATTTAAAATATTATACTTTGTTCACGAGTCAATAAAACGATCACCTAAATGTCCACCGTGTGGCTGCAGGATGAAGACGAGGCAGCGATGCAGCAACATGAAGACGCTGGTGTAAACAGGCAGGACTTTTACTAAGGTGACACATAATTCAGACTTCAAGGACAGAATTAATGGGACTCTTAAATCTGAAACCAGCAGCCGTTTCTCATCACGTCCTCCAGAGGAGAAATATTTCTGTCTGCACGTTATTATGAACGGAGTCGAACTGCGTAACTGCCAAAAACATAAAAGTCAATAAAGTTAGGTCAATGAGCTTTTTGGACACCGACATGTTTTTGAACCTTTCCCACCACAGTGAAATCAATCATGTTCTTCAAGTGCTCAGGATTAATTCACTTTTATATATAACAGTAATTGTAAAAGATTTCTTACTGTTTAAGAGTTGCATGCTGTCTGTGGCTTCTGCTCTGCACCCCGCGGGCCTCACCAAGTGCTGCCTTTCCTCCTCTAACATGCTCTGCTGGGCCTGTGCTGCAGCCACCTTCAGATGCTGCTCGTTAGCACTTTTCTGCGTTCAGTTTCGTACGTAATAACGGAAAAGCGCGCTCTATTGGAATGAGGTCAGGTGAGCCACTCGCCCGTTTTCTTTTCCTCGAGAGTCTGTGCGGTTCGCACTATGATTTTGGGTCATTTGATAATCTGAGCAGAAAGTGTAGGCTGGTACACTTCAAAATTCATCCTGCTATTTCCATCAGCAGTCACATCATCAATAAACACCAGTCTTCCTCTTCTGCTGGCAGCCATCCAGGCCCATGCTGTAACACTGTCGTCACCTCATACAGAGAAAAGACACCAAATGCAGATCCATCAACTCCAGATGTTTTATCCACTGAAAATGTAAATGTTTGTCCTTTAATTCTGAAGATGGGAAACGATGTATAAAAACGTCTGTAAGTCCTAAACTGTGAATGCAATACTTTATATATCTATATATTAGAAAAATGAAAGTCTGCATTTGAATCGCATCTCGATCATTTGATTTAAAACCCTCTGTGGTGGTGGATTTGAATAAAACGTATGGATGTAACTGTAACTATCACACACACCTAAACACATGTGAAAGGAACACCTGTAAAATCGTGTCTTCATGAGAACTTTGTCACAAATGCAGGCAGGTGCACAGAGTGAGCAAAATCAGCAGAATTAGTCTGGCAGGCTGCGCAAGACAAACACAGACGAGCACTGATGCAAGACAAAGAGCTTGTTGAGCAATAACTGCATTACAGCACGTACAAGTTATGCTTCCTGACACATAATTTGATTTTAATGAACAACGAGTCACAAAGAATGAAGCTCAAAAAGCCTGTTTTCATCGGCGTCCATCTGCAGGGTTGGGCTAATGAAGCGCCTGGCACAGAGCACCTGGGCAGGGAGGGGAGGAGACTCCACCTTTTCTCCACATTCACACACACTGTCAGCTCCAGCATTAGCATCACAGCAACTGCATTAGGGTTTACAGTGTCTGTGACAGAATGCAATACTTTCATAATACAGAACATACAGCCACAAAGAGACAAGCTAGATTATACCTTGACTGCTGCTAGGACTTAGCAGCTATTGTAGCTAATGCTGCAGAAAAGGGGACCAGGTGGGCAGAATCCTCTTTAGGGTCAAATGACTGATTAAATGAGACTGATGAAGAAAAGGGAGGAAAATAAATAAGAGGGAGAAAAAATGAAGCCAAACTACTCAAGTGAATTAGCCAAGTGAGCTGAGCCAAGCAGTCAGACGTGGGCAGCATTCTGCATGTAGTGTAACAGATCCCACTGAAACGTGTGTGTATGCATGGTGTGTTTGCACGCTCGCATGACACATTTCTCCCTCAGTCACAAAGTGCAGACCTGTCTGTGTGTTTGAGGACCAAAACTATCTGCAGAAAAACCTAAATCAGGAGTTTAGCGTGAGTCGTGATTATGATTATGGTTACTGTAAGTCTTCAGGAAAATGAAAGTCTCCTGAAGTGATGGAAACAAGTATGTTTGTGGAGACATAGGATTATCAGCTCTGACTGTTTAAGACGCCTCACATGTCTGAGTCACTGTATACATATTCACACACACACACACACACACACACACACACACACACACACACACACACACACACTTGTCTGTTTTGTGTCTTACTCACTCATACACCCAAGCACATTATGCAGGCAAAACCAAACAGTACTGCATGCTTTCACCCAAAGTGACAACTTTCCCGAAGACGGAATGAGTCAAATCCCTGCGTTCCAGACAGCAGCCTTCAGATTTATGACAGATCACATCTCTCACACAGATGATGCTGCAAGACACATTTTACCAGCTGCAAAATCAGTTTTGTCTAAGTACTCAAACTGGCAGTGATTATGCCTCTATGACTACTTATCCCCCTTTATATTTAGCTATAACTGCATATTCGAGTTTCCTTAAAAGAAATGGTTCCCATCAGTGAAGTCGAGCTATAAAACTGAATCAATCAACTAGATGCTGTGCAGGTCATGCTGACATTACAGGCTGCCTCCTACCGTGGGAATATGGATATTTGGTTTACAGTGGGGCCTGGCACTGGGATGTTGAACCACTGTGGGAGTGGGTGGTAAGCAAGATGCAAGGTTATCCAGTGCATTGTAACAAAATGATCAAAGTTGAACGATGGCATATAATCTTTAATTATTTTTACTTGCTGCAGAAGGAAACAAATAACCGCTGCATGAGGACATAAAACAGCAGGTATTTCTGCAGAACGATGTGCAAGAAAAATCCATCCTTAGCTGCTTCATACCTGCATTAGTGTCCCAAAAATACCCCCCCCCCCCAAAAAAGCCCTTTACACATAAACTGCCCACATAAAGATGTGATCAGAGTGGAGAACAGCTAAGCATGCTGGGATGCTGTGCTCAGAGCATCAGACCAGTTAAAGATGCAGAGCTGAACCTCAAAGGCCTCGATGCTTTGTTTTCTTTCCAACAGTCATGAAATCCATCGCTGAAGCTGACAAACGGACCCTCTGACACAGACGCCGGCTTTTCCTCAAAATGTCTATTTCCCGAGCGCGAGGCGGACGCTGAAAAGCCTCCGAACAAAAGTTGCGGTGTGTAACTGTGGGTGTGGTGTTTGATTATGTGGCAAAGCTGTCATGTCGTTTTCCCATTTAGATTGCCTCTCCTCGGGGGGAAACACTTGTTCGCGCGTCTGCCGCATACAGTCACGGCATGGCAACCTCGATTTCATCAAGGAGATGGGAAAGAGCACAGAGAGGGAACGTGTGTTTGTACCCGATGTAGGAGTGTGTCTGCGCCGCGCTCCTTCCCCTGTCCTTGTGTGTGCTGATGCATACCTTTCTGTGTGTACACTTAAAATATGCCTGTGAGTGTGTGAACAATGAAAATTTAATGAAACCAACTGGTAGCATATGATTGCAATACATCATGTTTCCATCCTCGCAGCACTTCCTTCGACGAAGGCAGCTTTTTTTTTTTTTTGCCTGAATGCTGTAACATTCAGGTACACACCACAGAAAGTATTGACCTTTCTGCCCGAATGCCATCAGAATTGATAATCAAGGAATTAAGTGAATTAGAGGCTGGCAAGGGCATTTAGAGAGGGTGAGGGATGGATATGTGAGAGGGACTGTAATGAAGTCAATGGTGCGAGAGTAATGCCCCATCACCCGGCACCGACAGCACCCCTGCCACACACACTACCCTGCTCCTCCCACCCTGCTGCAATACCTCTGGGCATCGGGGCAGAAGATATTAAAAAACGGTGGTACATCTTCTTCAAGGGCGATTAGACATCGCTCCCCTTTGGTATCCTTATTTACAGATTGCCACAGACTCCGCCGAGATGGCTCAGGAGCAATATTTTGCGAGCTAACATTCATATCAACCCTTGTTTACTAGGTGGTGTCTGGCATTTCCTTCTGCTGCCAGCACCAACAAAAAGGCTCCCCTACCTTCACAAGCTATTTTTGAGGCGACATTAAAGCCTGGAACATGGCAGCTGCCTCTGACTAACATAAGCTAATTGTCAGTGACACTCAGCGAAAACCACAGGAACCCTCATAGAGCAGCTCTACGGCATGCTGAGCTATGTGAGCAGTACATCTTAGTATCAGTGCCTATTTACACTGAACCTTTAGCTACCTGCAAAGCACAATAATTCCCATTACTATAAAACCTGCCACTTTGCTATGATAACGGCTCTATTTTACAGCCGATGGAAATATTCCAAAGGGTCCTCGGAAGCACGCAGAGGAGAGGGAATAAAACATTTTGCACCTCTGCTTCACAGAAGGAAGCACGAGAAAATTTCCGTGAAAAAAAATAAAGTTATATAGTTTTGATCGTCACTTTTTGGGTGATACATAGTTAATGTGCTCCAGTCTGGCAAGTGTTTATGCTCTGCTTAGGGCCTCACCACACACACACACACACACACACACACGCAAACAACATTTTTAAAAAGTTTTTTTCACAAGTTAAATCTCACGATGATGACAGCACATCAGACAAACTGCCTGCAGCAAGCACATCTCTGCAGTTGCGTTCTCAATAGAAGTAGTCATACATTGACAAATGGGCAGCGAGTGTGAGCAATCAGGGACTCGGCTCCCACCCACTTTTCTTTTTGGTCTGTATAGCCCACTACAAAGTACATTTCAAACTTTTTCTTCCATATTTCGTCAATGTACTTTACCGTGACATTTGCCCGTCCGTATCAAATCGGAGAAAGTGACTGTCTGTCTTAGCCTAACTTTGTACCGCGGTTCATGTGAGTCATGACACAGCAGGCAAAGGGCACTCGTGGGCTCAGCTGAGGCAAACACAACTGAGCAGACTCCCAGAGACTGGAGAGTGACTGCCTCGTTCAATTAATTATCTTTGCTTTGTGGGTTGGCATCTCGAGTGCCCCTGCTGCCCCTGCCTACCGAGCCTGCTCACTGAGTGAAAGCTACTTTGATATTTTGGAAAAAAAATATGCGAGTATTTGTTGGGGATCAACACCCCACAAGCTCGAATGGTGGCTCTGAAAATTCTTCCATCATGGAGGAAAGCAGCTTTAGTTAGTGAACCCACAGAGGCATTAAGAGCCCAAGCTGTAACTGATTGAAGTCAGATGAAATGTCATTTTTCATATCAAATATTTAGACTTTTGTAGTAACACTGACTATTTATTGGTTGCTTAACTGTTTCTCTGTGGTCAGACTGGCAGATGGCCCTACAGACTTCAGCTTTATCAAACTAAAAGGTGGATAAAAGGAGTTTCGTCCTTGTACTTTGGTCTCAAATCAAAGCACCACTGTCATCTCTGAGAATGCCTCATCTCATGCTTTGTGTCTTTAAACTACCTCATATATCCTTGTGGTGCCAGAAGAAGCATCAGTGCATGTAGAAGGTGTCTTGGAGGGTGGGAACACCACCTGTTAAGCCTCCTTCTGTCACTCTGAATTTTATGGTTCTCAAACTTAGCTTTTGACTGCTTTCATTCAGCAGACGAGCAACATGTTTACGGGAATCAAACAAAAATCCCAAGGAGTTAAAAGAAAGAGAAAGATGTGGTGGTAAATACATCAGCCCCCCTTCTGGGGTTGTGCCTGTGACTCGCGCTCTCTATTCTATTACTGCCCCACTCTCCATCTAATTAAATTTGTCTGTAACCTCAGTGTTCCTGCCCTGCTTTCACTTTTCTTTGTCTAGCAGCAATGCTTGATCCCATGCACCACAGCTCACTTTGCAAATGGGATTTCAGGCCACCACAGGGATTTTTAACTTCCTTCGAACACGAGCTTTCTTTCAAACAATGGAAACCAACATGTTGTAGGAAGGAGTCTGCTTGAATGCAGAGAGGCATAGCATATGTGTTCAAATATTTATGTTTCCAGAAATATTTTTCAGTTTGCAGTTCTAGAGTACAAATAAGATGTGATCGGTGACAACACCAAATTTTTCACATGTGGTGACTTACTGCAAATAGGTGGGAAATGAACTGAAGCTGAGTGCGGAAAACCCTCGACCTCTGGGCAACCACTTTGATTGCAAGATGACCGCATTGGTTGTCTGGTGGGAGGCAGCCTGTCTCCAAGCAACTGCAGTGCAACTTGGACCGGCAAAGGATTGCAAATAATTGCTGTCCAGTTTATAAATGCAGAGTGCCAGTACTTTGCAATCAATCAGGGTGAGTCTGCAGGAATGAGTGCAACTCATCTGCAGTGGTTTTAGCGATACAGGATTCGACTCAACTGGTCGCCAACTGGTGTTCAGGTTATTCGTCTCTAAAGGCATGTTTGCCAAGCACTTGTCATTTTACGGTTGAATTGTCGTCTTTCAGCAACTACATCACTATTTGTGGAAGAATTTCTGCTTCAACTCTGTGAGGTTCAGCTGAACTCTCATTGTAAGTATTGGATTAGAATTTCTGTTTAATGTGCATGTAAACAGAAACAGAAGGCAACATTCTGTCACTGGACTATCACACACAGATTGTGTGTAGTTGCCAACTTCACACCATTAAATTGTAAACTGCCAGCAGACCGATAGCAGACTGATGGCAGACTGATAGCAGACTGACAGCAGACCGACGACAGACTAACGGCAGACTGATAGACTGACAGCAGAACGACGGCTGACTGACGGCAGACTGCCAGCAGACCGATAGCACCACCGGGTGT
>VOQJ01030648.1:18695-40061 GCA_015052665.1 Apistogramma diplotaenia
ATTAGAAAGTGGACAAATAAAAAAAAAAAAAAAAAGAAAAAAAAGATAGCAGATGAAAACAATTACATTCACCTTTGATATCAAATGGCAAACAATTAAATGGCTTCTTTTGTCCCAGTCTAGCACCACCTGATAAAGAGCCCAACCTTCCAGTTTAACAGCAAGTTGTCGTATATTAACATACTGATAAAATGACAGAATCAGCAGAATATAAAAATCCCATCCCATCCTGTTGTTACCATTCCTACTGCATCGTGTTAAATGAGAAGCTACTTCCAGATTTGTGGACTGTGGCACTCCAGATGTGGCGCATGGGTTACAGTTTTCCTCTGGCTAAGTCTTTTACTGCAGATGGAAGTGATGGATCAAATGTATTCACCAGGCGTTGTCCTCCCAGTTCAGGTCATCATCTCCCCAGCCATCTGTTTCCGTCTTTGAGGGAAAAGAAGTAAATGTAAACAGAGCACTCATCTACTATAACATACATTTGCAACAGTCAGAAATTTCACTCGCAGTGATTTCCCTCATTGGTGGAGTCACTTATTAAGGTTGGACTGTGGAGCTGTGTACATATTGGCACCTGGGTTCTTCAGACTGATTACAGTTGTGTTAAATAATTACAGGTTGCAATGATTTCCAAACATTTAGTCACAGGTTAAGTAACTGACAGAGGAATTTCATGTAAATGAAGCGGTTCCCTACAAGCGGCTGCAGCAGGATCACTGTCACGGGATGATTAAAAGTAAAACTTTACAGGTTTTCCTCGTCCTACGTTTAAGGGAAGCACTACACTGCTGAAATGAATAAAACCTCCAAAAATGAAGTAAAGTGAAGACATAATTTAGCTTCAATTCAGAGACACACCTTATAACTGACTGTACACATATGCTCCTTAATATAAAAGTATCACAAAGGGAACAGCTGCAAGAACTCTGTGGCAGCACACTTTCACCAGACACTCACCTCAGTCAGGTCAACTGCTGCAAACTTGGCAGTGAGTCTTACAGTATCGACAGATGAATCCGTTTGCAGAGATTTTGTGTTGTCTGAAGATGCTGTGGACAGTCCTGCTTCACAGTCGCCAGACTCTTGTAGTGACAGCAGTGCTGAAGATGACAGCTTGATGTCCGGCACCATGTCTGCAAACAAATCCAGCTCCGGGTCTTGCTCTACCTTTCTCTTCACTTTGATCGCAAACTCATCCCCTAGACCTCCCGCTGAACTGCTTTTTTGTGGCACTGTAGGTTTGGCCTTGGGGTTTAAGGGATTGCGTGATTTCTGAGAGCCCCTTTCCTCTTGAGCCCAGCTGCTGTCCCATGAGGAAGTGGCCCTGTTGTCTGAGTCCCGCAGTGTTGAGGTCAGTTTAAGGGGTTTCGAGGAACCTAGTCTCAGTGGTTCAGGCCCATGTTTTGAAGATGGTGAAGCAGTGCCCCCTTTGGGTGGTGCAGGGATGAAGTCTGATAAAGGAACTGTGGGGGAGAGATCTGAGGTAGGTTCGGTGTCCTCAAAGTCATCCCATGGCTCTTCCGTGTTCTGATGTGTAATTGGCAGGCTGCCAACTGGATCTGCAGCCTTTGAGGCCTGAATGTGGATCTGGACTGAATGTCCACCTCTATTCTCACTCTCAGGGTCACTCCAGTCAGGCCAGTCTTCCACAGTGCCTTCTAGTCTGTCCGTCTGCTCTGGGCTGGAAGAAAGTGGGTCTATCTCACTGTCCTGACGAAAGCCATTCAAAGGTAAAGACATCTGTCTGCTGACATCTGCAAGGCACAACAGAAATACACAGCAGGTCTTAGGTTTAAATGAAAAAAGTTAATTGATATTAATAACATAAACAGAAGTGTTTTACCTGATACTGGTGTGATAACCCTTGGTGACTTAGTACCCATGTGACTGAAGACTAAGCCTTCAGTCCCTGATGGTTTAGGGAACAAATTCAGTACTTTGGAGGGTTGGGCCATCTGAGGGTGGGAACCTCCAACTATATGGACAGGTGAGGCTAAAAAAAAATAAGATCAATGACATCCACATGTTACCTTATAAAACCTTCATTCACCAAGGCAAGAAAAAAAAAAAGGTTTACAGAGCTGCTGCTCTGCTGAGATAGGGATTAGTAGCAGAGTGACATTTCAATTTCCAAATCCAGATTTTCTAGTTTGAACTGGTACTCACAATAACCCTGTAATCTTCTTTAGCAAAGACAATGATGGTAACAGCACGCTGAACACACGTCCGCAGAAATATCACCTACACTCCCCATCCTTCTGCTGCAGGGTTGCTTCTTGCAATCCATCATGTTTTTATACTGGATATTTTTTAAAAACTCATTTTTAAAATAATGCATTTTTATGCAATTCCTGTAAGTTTGAGCTCCATTTAGGTAGGACATCAAATATTTTGTATTGAATTACTGGATCTAACAATTCTGCCTTATGTCTGTAAAATGCATAATGACGTTCTGTGAACCATTTTTATCTGATCCAACTATAATCTCAAACTGTTGTGCAAAACGTTTTGACTATTAAAACAAAAGAAAAATAAACTCAGAGGTAGAAATAAAATCAAGTTGTTATTTCAGGAAACCATGCTCTACATACAGTTAGCAGAGGTCCAGACGTTTTTGATGACAGTGATGTTAAAAAATTGCCTCATACAGGACTACATTTATTTAAATCAAAAATCAAAATGCGACTTAAGTGTACTTTTCAGCTTAAATTTAACAGGATTAACAAAAGTGCTGCATTAACTCTTTACAAGTTTCATCCATTTTTAAACAAGATTTCCCGCCTTGTCAGAGGTTCAAAACTAACTGGACAATTGATTAAAAAAAATGGCCAGGTGAGGTATTTTACCTCATTTTTCCATGACAAATTAAGCAGATATGGAATCTGGAATTAATTCCAAGTGTTGAACTTGCATTTTATGATTTTTTGCTATCAGAAGGATGGCAAAAACTTCAGGACTGGCTACAGCATCAATCACAATATGCCAGAAAACATCTGAAAGAAAAATGCTTCACAAATGGACAAAGACCCAAAGCTCACTGCTAAAGAAGAGTATATCGAGGCAAGGAAAATACGGCAGTAAAAGCCGAGCAGAGCAACCAACCAAAACATTTCAGTTTGTCCAATTACTTTGGAGCCTCTGAAAATGGTTCTAATAATTTCTAAACATTTGATTGGTTTAAAATCCACTGCAGAGGCACAACTAAAAAAAAAAAGAAAAAAAAAGTCTCTGTCCAAAAGCTTATGCATTCTTCAATAATATTGATTTAGCAGCTTTCATTGTTCATAGCAGACTGTCTTTGCTTACTTTCAGGGGTCACCTCTGTAGACTTGGTAAAGTTAGGTGTGGTGCGTTTAAAGACCTTGGTTCTTTCTCCGCCAACAACCACCTGAGCTCCCAGCAAGGGCACCAACACTGCCAGACTCTGCAGCGTCATGGCAACCAGAGAATCATTGGTATCTCTCATTCCTAACAAAACCTAAAATAGAGTAACAAACGAGATAATATAATTAAGAGATGGTTGCATTGGACATTCAAACTCGAGTTTACATAAAATTGGTTACAATTTTTGGAGTTAACTGTATAACCCTGCTTTAAGCCTGTACATTAAGATAACCTAATCTCCCTTCGACTGGGGCTTCTTAAGTATTTTTCAAAAATATGAACCTATTCCTTAACCTCAGCTGTCTCAGTTTGACAACAAAGACAAAAACGCTGCTTCTATACTGACACCCCACCTGAGGTAGAATCTGGTTTTTGAGTTCATCGTGGGAGAAAAACTCAGCGTAGATGTGGATGTGGCCCAGCAGCACGATTCGAACGTGTTCCTCGTTGACCTTGTAGAGCTTGAGAAGCTGAGGAATCACATGCTTACGGTAAAGGGACACAGACAGCAGGCAATCTTCACTGCTACCACCACCACTGGGATCTGTGCATACAGGAAAACAAAGAGCATTAAAGTTTCATATAACAGCTGTGGTCGTCAGACACGTCTCAGTATTTGCCTCTCTTTGAAACGGGGAGTAGTGGAGCTGTATTATTACAAGCATATTTTGATCAAATGCATTCTCACCATTCTTTGGCCTTAAAAGATGAGGAAGGAAGCTTTTGACAGCCATGGGCTCTGCAAAAACGAGAGAGTTGAGGAGTTTGGGGACAAGGCGTGTAGCTATCAGTTCTTCAGGGAGACTCTGGACCCGGTCTAGAAGAAACCTAAAAAAAAACAAACAATTCAAGCAGCACATTAAGTAACTAGGAGAATATATAAGAGAATACAAGCTAATGAAAAACTTAAGAGTGCTGACTATGTTGAGAAATGAACTACAACAAAGAATGCTACACAATAATAAAACCACCACATAATTTACTTACTTAAAGAATTCATTCTTTTCTTCTTCCGTCTTCAGGGTGAGACTTTTCAAAAAATTCATCACTTCCAGAAAGTCATTCCTGTTGACAGAAAATGTTCGCTTGAAGAAAATGATTCCGAGTATGTACTGATAACTGCACATCAAACACGACCACACACACCTGAAAAAGTCATGTGTGAGCAAGGAACTGAGTGGAGGTCGGGACATGGGGTCAGAGTTCAGCAGGCCTGCCTGCAGGGTCTTTGTCAGGCTGGCAGAGAGCTCCTGTGACACTGAGAACAACAGAATAATTCTATGATAATGTACATGCATGAGAAACATGACAAGATGAAATGTAATATTCAAGATCACCTCTACTTACCGTAACCATTTAGGAGAGGAATAAGAGACTCCACCATCATCCCAAAAGAGTAACAGTCCCGAGAGTGAGCATGTTTATCCGGAAGGATTTTAAAGCCCTCCACCTGTCAACAAAATGCTTCGTCAAAACCTGTCAAAGTGGGAAGTGCTTCTTTGATCGATCGTTACGCTTTAACTGCTTACCTGCTCTTCTGGAGGAACACAGCTGGCCTCTCGTGCATTCTGAATGCTTGTGAGGAACTGACGAGTTGAGGAAAATCCAAAATTAAAAATAAACGTGACATATTACAAAGTGAGTCTACAAACGTCTTTTCACAATTTTCGTAGATTTAATTAAAGATTAGAATTTTTAGAAACTCCACAAGAGTAGAAGATACAAAGCACATTTTCTGTAAAGACAGCTACAGATCACATCACAGATGTTATCAAGCTTAAACCTCCATTTTAATGCCTAACCTCATACCCATCTACCTATACAGTACATGCAAGTGAATAAGGAGACTTCTTACATATCAGTAATGTTTTCAAAATCACTGCTCTAAGACAGTGGCGATTCAGGCAGCCGAAGCGCACACATTAAAATAACTGAAAGGCCTATAAACAACTCTGTTCACCTAAATCTTTGCCAAACTAGCATTAGCTGAGAGAACACATAACAACTGCATAGCAGTATTACAGTCATGTGAAAAAGGACGTTTACCCAGGACTCTATGCAGTCCTGTGATGCTCAAACTGATTTGTTTAACTGATCATCATCGAGTGTGACCATCCGTATTAAAGCAGAAAGATTTTTTTGTTTCAATTTTCAGGTTCAATCAGGTGTGTGTTAACACAATGCCACAAATTTCCCCGGCGTGAACCTCCCAGTAAATTCACTCCAAACTCAAGACCATGCAATGCTCAGAGAAATTGCAAACAACCCAAGAGCTACATGTCAGACTCTACAAGTCTCGGTTAGCTTGTTATAAGACAAAATTCATGACAGTACAATTAAAAATATAGTTAAGTACAATGCCTTTTGGACAGATGAGACCAAAGTGGAAATGTTTGGCCATAATGCATCAGGCAAAAATCAAACACAGCCTATCAGCACAAACACCTGCTGTCAAGCATGGTGGTGGAAAGGAGAGGATTTGGGCTTGTTCTGCAGCCACAGGGCAACTTACAGGCACTAAGTCAACTGTGAACTCCTCTGTTTACCAAAGTTGTACGTGAGAAACTCTATCCAACAGCTAAAACTTTGCCAAAGTTGAGTCATACAACAAGATGATGTTCCCAAGAACACCAGCACATCTACAGACTGCCCAAAAAAGAATCATGACGTTGCAAAAGCCAAGTCAAAATCCAGACCTCAATCCAACTGAAATGTTGTGACAGCACCTTAATAGAGCTGTTTATAAATTAATGTCCACAAAACTCAAAACGTCTTACCTCAGGAGTTGCTTCAGAGAACTTGCAGACGGTCTCCATCCCTCCCAGTTTCCAGTGGCCATCATCACTGACAAACACAGATGAAATACAGACGTTGTTGTGACTTGACTTTCCCTGGTGGAAGAGGAAGACATGTTAAGTACTTATGAATATTCACATGTCTAACACAGATGGATGAACAAACACCAAAGAATCAATGGTTACTGTAAAACATGAAACAGCACATTACCAGTTTTCCTCCCACAGTAATACACTGAGGACAACTTGTTTTCCCACCTTCTTATTTTTTAAAATCACATGTCTTAATAATAATCACAAGAGACTATTTGGAGGAACACTCACCCTCTCATGCAGAAACACAAGTGCCTGCAGGAGGTCATAGATGCCTGCACAGATTTCCTCTGGGGAGAGGCTGCCCAGCAACAGCTGCAGGGGCTGCACATGCTCTGTCACCAGGTGGATGCCACCATCCTGCACCGAACAGGACAGGAAACGCAGCAGGCACGGGTGCCTCAGCGTCTTTAGGTGCTGTATGAAATGCGAGGATGATTAAAGGGATGTAAAGCTAACACATAATTAATATTTCAAATGAACAGTTAAAAGTAAACAACACTGATAATAAAAAGAAACACTTGCATTTCTTTAATTTTAATCATAACAGAGAATACCGGATTTGAAGGTGGGCCTTAACCAAAACTATGTCCAATTATATCCACGGTATAAATGCTTAACTTCGCATACAATCACACGTCTGAAGTAGTGTTTTACAACAAAACCTTTATATTGCAGATTTTATTACAGGAGCTGAGAAAAGAGACAAAGCTGACTGGAGATTACGTTTGCTTACACATGTATCAACGTTGCATTGGTATTTCGTGTCCAATATTTATGCTGGTGGCAACACTTTCAAGCACAGATCACATTTAAAAATGCTTTAAATGTATAAGCGAGCAGCGACATCCGGACGGAGGTACACACCTTGGCAGCTTTGTTAACTTTGTCTTCATTGCCACGCTTGTGAACAAACACAGAAGCAGGCTTTCCATCCTGGAGCACCGCAGAGTACATGGTGGATCCGGAGGGCAGGGTCAGGAGGGACTCCTCCAGGGTGCAGCTCCGCACCGCGCTGCTCTCTGCACCCATGACCGCGCTCGTTTCTTGATCAGCCAGTCAGGTCATAAACTTAGCAAGCCAGACGTGATACGTGGCAGTGTGAGTGTCTGTCGGTAAACACACAGACATGAACCCTTATCACAGAGTTAAGTTGACATACCGGTACCTGTTTCGGTGAACTGGATGTACCACTACTTACAAGTTAGCTAGCGTTAGTTGCCTAGCAGGCTAACCTTAGCGCTACGTTAGCAAGCTTGTCATTTCTGCCCTTGTCGGTAGCTTTTCCGCCTCCAAACAACCATGCCAGTCGAAGGGTACCACAGATTATTTCAAGGGGTTTTGCAAACTGCTATAAAAGTCCAAAACCTTCCCCGCTTTCTGCTTGTCAAATTAGCGATGCTAACGTGGAGCAAGACCTGTGCTGTAAACAAGGATTTTTCCGGTACAAGACGAAACCACAGAGTAGGGGATGGTACATTCATAAATTTCAGTAATTAGTCAGCTAGCTGATTAAGTAAATGTTTCGGAACTTATTTTTAATAAACAAATGTTTCAAACCCCTTCATCATAAAAAAGTATATTAATAGGTCTAAATGAAAGTGCTGAATTGATACAAAGGAACCAATACCCCTGCTCTTTAAGCAAATGGTTGCGACCAAAGTGGTGCGAGTTAACGCAGGTAGTCAGGGGAGAGTTGAGTACCATATGGTGACTAAAGTGTAAATAGAAACTGTCACAATCTATCTCATTTAAACTTTTACGTCTCAGGAACATCGGCTTTGCGGTCCATAATGTTCGCGTAACTACAACAAAGTTAAGGAGTTACGTTTTGTACCGAAGCCCTGAGGCCTGTAACGAGCAAAAGGGAGCATGTCCAAATGAAATCTGTGTCGAGGCCCGTATCGTTTTTGAGAAAATCACGTGACAAAAGCCAAACGGGGCCCCGTTTTCTGGTATCACGTGACTGCTTCATTATGTGATTCGAGTTGCTGAAACAGAGGAAGTGTACCGGGTGATCTGAGGCTGATCCACTGTTACAGCGGCATAATCAGCAGAAACTGTATCCTGCACAAATTAAACTTTCTGCATCTCCAGCTTCTTAAGTCTTCTGTAAGAATGTTTTATAAGGCTACGGAAGTTATACCAAAAAGACGGAATCACCGGAACCCCAAAACTGTCAATTTTACTTTTAATTTCAATTTTTATTTGTGAAAAAGAAATTTCATGATTCACCCTTACCTCCACCCAAGCATGTTACTGTAACTGTTTGTCTACAAACACACCACACACTGTCTCTATTAAATACTTTATTAATACACCACTTAGATGTACCACAATCAGCATAGTTTTATTAAATCTGGCTTTACAATACCTCAAATGGAGATTTTAACAGATCAGTACTCCGAAATGAGCTGTTAGATTCGACACATTCACAGGGCCTCATTATACCATCACTATTAAGAAGCGTTTTCTGACTTTAGGGGACATATAAAGCAAAATTAATAATCATTCTGCTTTATTAGAATGATTATGCGCATTATGACTCGAAATCACCTTTAGGCTATATCAAATAAATCGGTTGCTTCCGGCCACGACCCTACGTCAGACCGCAAATTGATACCAAAAATATACTACAATATGGCTCTTTAAGTTACTTTTTTGACATTTCGCTTAACCCTCGGAGAAAATGAAATATCAAAAAGTAACT
Source organism: Apistogramma diplotaenia (assembly GCA_015052665.1). NCBI lineage: Eukaryota > Metazoa > Chordata > Actinopteri > Cichliformes > Cichlidae > Apistogramma > Apistogramma diplotaenia. Next base: position 27,684 of record VOQJ01030648.1, read on the forward strand.
TTTGACATCAATTTGCGGCCGGAAGTAGGGAGCGTGGCCGAAAGCGACCTTGCGGGCCAGGAGTTTGACACCCCTGAATACTATTAGTTCTGCATCATTTCAATGGATTTGTAAATGGGGTATTTACAGGTAAAGCCAAAATGCGATGTTAAAGCTAAGAAAATGCATTCCAAACTTTATTTTTTTGCGCGTGTTTATAATTTATGTTTCAAATATGCTTTACATTGCTTGTTAATTAAAACTCCCCCACCCCCACCAATACTAGAGTTCTGAAACCAGAACTACAGGTTGCAGGGTTGTGCGGTGGTTAGTAATTTCACCTGTCTGTCAAATGGACAGACTGGCAACCTGCCTCTCACCCTGTAACACTAGCCCGACCATGACCTTGAGTTGCATTAGCAAAATAAATTGTATGCCAATGCTGATTTTTAGGGGGGGTAATCACACATTTTCTTTGAATATAAATACAGAGTTCAAATTTACATTGAATAGGGAAAATTATGATATTCATGTTCATTAACTTTTCAGCGACGTGTTTCACAAACTAGCAACTTAAGGTCAAGACACTCACTGTGTGTGCTCTGTGACGCACCTTGCTGTGAACAGTGGAGTCAGAGCACCCTCTGCTGGGCAAACTGTGTGATGACACAACTTCATAATGATCTTGTCTGCACTATGTTCGGTGTCTGTGCACCAAAATGTTAGTGTTGGTATCATTGTTCATTCATCAGTGGCGTAATAATGAGTAATGAAGAGAAGCTGAAAGAAAGCTTATCCTACCACCTGGAGTGGAGGTAATGGTACAACGTACAATAAACGCACGCACTTTTCTTAAAGAAATAAAACTTAACAAGTGGAAAATTCAGCTGGTATCTCATCGACTCTACTCAAAAACCCTTTGCTGGTTTCCTCTTCAGGAAACAGCAAAACCTCTTCCTAGCTATTGAAAAGCAGCAAACAGTAACACACACACCTTCCTCACAGGAAACGGCGGTTTTGATCAGATCTGAAATTGGTTTGGTTACCTTAGCAACTAACGAGCACGACCACAAAGAGAAAAAAAAAAAATCCACCCACTCGTGTTCAAGTTTAATGCTGACAAGCGGAACCGACATGGATGAGCTTGGTAAGACAACTTTCTGCCATGTTTTACATTCATGATTGTTCTCAGATTAATCAGCGGTACAACTTATAACTACGGTTGGAGCTAAAATCAGGAATTAATGTATTGATAAAGTGGCACGCGCAATCAAGACACTTTGCTTATGGAACATTATCAGTGTCTTGTGTGTTCTCAGACTCATTTGTATGATAGACTTTGAGAACAGTATTTAATGTGTTCAATAATGCAGTTCATTGGAAGCTATTTGTATGTCTCTTGATTTGTAGTGCTCTACATAGTGCACTACAAATCAGAACATAATGGCATTTTACATGAAGCCGTTTTATCCACACACTGTCATGGTGAAATGAAACAAGGGAGAAGGTCAAAAAGCTAAGACTTGTTTTGATTTCACACTGACATAAAAAGCATTTCTGAGGTGTGAAGATGCTTGAAGATGTTAATTGGACATTATTCTTAAGATTAACTTTTTTTTTTTGACAGCCATACTGTTACTATGTAAAACAACGTACTCATACAAAAACTTCCTGTTTCCTTAGGTGTGTGTGGTTTACACTGTATGGGGGAGAGAGTTCAATTTGCTGTAATAAATACCACGGGATTCTTGCAAAATTATACCAAGTTTCACTTCTGTAATGTGGTATGGCATCACTTCCTGAAGAAGCTGACTTGTATTTGCAACCTGAATGTGCTAGCACCTCAATCTGTACATAATAATTACGTTAACTCACTTTACAGAATATATTTCACTTTGCACAAATGATATGGATACAGTTTAATAGTAAACTCTCTCGAAGAACAATAAGTGTGAAAGAACAATGTCCTGCGTGGTTGTGCAAATGCTGTCCCGTATGAATATTTGGCTGCATGAGTATTTAGTTGTCGTTTAAAGAGTTATGTTGTGTATCCTGCCACAGATATGCTGTTAGAGGAGCTGGCCCTGAATCCAGTCGGTTCAAACAGTGTCCCTGAGAAAAAGAGCAATGCTGCAACTAATAGAGAGGTGAAGACAAAACGCATAAAATATGAGCTTCTACAGTTCTGTTTAAATTAATTTGTACATGAAACCTGGCATTCAAGCTAAAGAAAACAGCTTAAAAAATAACATGTAATTTTGCTTCTTGAAGCACAGAAACTTTAGTATATTTTGGTTGTGTCCACAGGTACCGAGTGATGTTTGCGCTGGGATTACCAAAAATGAAAAAAAGTCCTCAAATGTGTACAGGTAAAGCTCAAGCTTGAACCTGATTCATATTGTTGCAGTCTGATTAATAATTAATTAACTAATGAGTTCTTTTTTTTTCTTTCAAAGTTTACTGTCAAGGCAGAAATATTCTTTTCATCCAAGGTGCAGCCAAGAAGAGAATAGCAAATCTTGTGACAGTTAAAGCAAGGTCACTCAGTAGATTCTGTACATTATCTGCACTGCTTTGTGGATTTTCTTAAAGTTTAAAGCGTTTAGAATTTCTGATTATAGTTTACTCTGCCAAACATCATTATGTTCAGAAATGCAGTTCAGTTGAGTAAAACCTGTCAAGAATTTTCCCTTAATATAAATTATTAATGATGTTACTGGATGTTAGTTTAAAATTTTAAAATATTAATGTTTGCCTCTCTCCTGCATTTAGTGATATTCCAACTCCTGTGCCAGCTTTTCTGGAACCTGACTCACCCACTCACGAGCTGGATTCAATCTTGCAAGACCTGATGGGCCTAGCAGAGGGGGTTAGTACAGCCTCAGCGTGAGAAAGCAGGATTCAAAATTGTCAGTGTTGTTCCCCTGACTCATTATGTAGTGCTATATATACTGTATATATATAAATAAATAAAGAATTTCAATGATTAGCAAAATGATCAGGCTAACAACAGAGGGCAGCATTGTACAATGTACAAAAACCAGGAACCTGCTATTTTTTTTACTTTAAAAATATGTAGATGAACATAACAGATATTTTGATTGCAAATGTAACTAAAACTAACAGTTATTCCTACACTTTTGTACTATCATTTAGGGTCCTGAACCTCCAACCACCCCACCACTCCTTACACAAAAACAGTCTATGAAAAAGCAAATGGAAAGTGGACAACAGGAGAACAAGGAGAACGGCGGCAGCAGCAGCAGTCCAGCAAGTTCAGGTGCAAAAGCCTCAACCCAAAGAAAGAAAACAGATACAATAGATGACCTCTTGGGGGGCCTGAGCACTGACTTGGAGAAGATCGGCGTACGCACCACAGCCAAGGGCCACTGTGCTTCCTGCAACAAATGCATTGTAGGAAAGGTACAATCTGGACCAACAGGACACAAAGAAGAGAATTTGGCTCCCTGGTACCAAATTGTGGAAATTCAAACAAGATGAAAGAGATCAAAACCTCTTGTTCCCTCTTTCACTTACATGTCCTTTCTCCAGATGATCACAGCGCTGGGTGAAGTGTGGCACCCTGAACACTTTGTGTGTGCGGTGTGTAAGATGGAGCTGAGCACCACAGGCTTCTTTGAGAGAGACGGTCGACCGTACTGTGACAAAGACTACCATCAGCTCTTCTCGCCACGCTGTGCCTATTGCAAGGGGCCTATTTTGCAGGTGAGGTGAACTGTATTCATTTGCAACCATACCTCAGGATAAAAAGTAAGATTTAAGGTAGAAAAATTTCTTGTCCTAATGAATTAATTTTGGTTGAAAATGCACACAGAAAATGAACAAAATACCAAACTGTAACTTTGGCATTTAAATGTCACTCAAATTCAGCTGCCCTTGTGTTTGATTTAAGCTATAATTCCTTCTGTCATATATTACATCCATTTATTTACACAATAATCTTTTGAAGATTGGATGATGACATACAGTAGTATATAATCAATTTTTCTCCACATATCCCACATGTCAGCTTAATAAAGAAAACACAAAAACCATACTGGGATTCTGCAAACATGCTGCAGACCAAAGTCATTAATCAGAAACTAATGCAGCTTCCTCTGTGTTTCACTTCATGCGGTTCACAATTCACATTTTTGTGCTTCCTGACATTCGAACAAACCTTACTAATCCTCAAAGGAAGCAAATTTATGATATAATATTTCTGGCTGGTTTAGAACATCCTGACAGCCCTGGACCAAACCTGGCACCCAGAGCACTTCTTCTGTACGCACTGCGGAGGCCTGTTTGGAGCGGAAGGTGAGAGATTTGTGCGTTCATTTCTCTCCGACAGAAACCGCAACTTCAGCAAATAATTCACTGTCTCTTGTACCTACCCTACTGTAGGTTTCCTAGAGAAGGATGGGAAGCCATATTGCTGTAAGGACTTCTACCACCTCTTTGCTCCCAAGTGCTCAGGCTGTGGGGAGCCCGTGCGGGAGAATTACCTGACTGCAGCCAATGGCACCTGGCATCCAGAATGCTTCGTCTGCGCAGTGAGCCCCTTTACCTCAGACCACACACAGCTCTGGCTTGCACACAGGCCTGAGAGTAAATGAGAAAAGATATCCGCGCATTTGCTTAATTTGCAACATCGTGACCTCAACGCTGATGAAAACCACATGCCCGATGAATACTCTGTCTTTAGAAATGATGCCGATAAATCAAGGAAACCATATTCCTCACTGTGGGTATCTTTTACAATCTCTTCAAACCTATTTCTGTATGTAGCATCTGGTCAAAAACGGTTCAATGTGCAGCTCTGCTTTACTTACTGTGACATGAACGATTGTCAAATATAAAATGCCCTCGGTAGAAATGCTCCGACAAGAAGTAGCAACCATAAACCAGAACATAAAACACATCTTATTTATTAATACTTGTCACTTAAAATTATAATTAACGTGCCACATCACGTATACAATACTGTACATCCAACTATAAACATCTCAGGTAATCATTACAGCAACCAACTACCATTATAACATTATTTTATACAAAGCAGGCATTATCAACAAGGTCACTTTTACCTGGTACCTACTAACCTGAAATTCCAGCAGGTCGGAGGTCAAACACTCCATAAAAAGGATGAAGTGGGCACTGAAAAGTGGAGACTTTTTAATCAGCCTACAGATAAATTTTTTTAAAAAGCAGGTCAAACAATTTAAGACCTCTGATCTTCCTAGCCACGTTTTCTGTTTCACAGCAACAGTAGAAACATGTCCATATCACGAGTCATTAGCATCCCGCACACCCCAGCCGAAGTTCCAGTGGAAGTGCAGTCATCAATACGGCTGTCACGGTGTTATTCTCATCGCACATTCGCTGCTCATTACTTGCTCATTACTTGCTTTATTTTGACTGTAATCTGTGTGAAAACAGTCTAAAACAGTAGTACATATCTGTTGTTTTAGTTTGTTTTCAAGAATCACCTGACACCACCGCTGAACGAACCCGAGTGCTTCTCTTCTACTTAATGGATTATTCCATTCAGGTGTTCCAGGGCTCTGGAGCTGTTCGTGCTGGCCCACTGTCATGGCTTACTGGCGCATAATGAATGGAACAGTGCCGCTGCTGATGTTAAGAGTTACACCTGTGCTTTTACTGCCTAAGTATGACAAGTCAAAGTGTCTGCCAAGAGAAATGACTAATCAAATTCGGGACCATATGCAGTGCCGCTTCTGAACATGTAGATTCCTTTTATGCTCAGTCGATTATTGTTGTTAAAAGAAACACAGCTGTAACACTCCTTTCGTTTTCATATTAAGGATCCATTCCATGTGATTTTGCAGCACTGTCACTTCATTCTGTGGCTATAACAGTCGACCATTTTCCGGGCGGGAGCTTGGTTTCCCTTCACTGAAGAAAAATATCACAGAGATACAGAGATTTAAAATGCACGCAAAATGCAAAATTATTAAAGTTAATTATACACCATTAAATGTGAATGATTAAAAACAGGGCTAGGGTTAAATAAGATTATGCTTCTTCCTCCATAATACCATACCTAACCTGTTTCCATCCTCCCCTACTTCCTCTGTTCTGCTGCACAGGACTGCCTGAAGCCCTTCACTGACGGCTGTTTCATGGAGCTGGATGGCCGCCCCCTCTGCTCGGTGCACTTTCACTCCAGGCAGGGCACTCTGTGCGGGGGCTGCGGAGAGCCCATCGTCGGCCGCTGCATCTCCGCTATGGATCGCAAGTTTCACCCCGAGCACTTTGTGTGTGCCTTTTGTCTGCGGCAGCTCAGCCAGGGCATATTCAAGGAGCAGAAAGGGAAGCCATACTGCTTAGGTTGCTTTGACAAACTCTTTGTCTGAGACTTATACAAGCGTGAGATATAAATAATACAATAAAAAACATTAAAATGCTGCATCACTGTCTTGAGGAGTTCTTCTGTGCAGGAATGGTAAAACAAAATGAAGCAAAGGTGCAATTCTTACTGTACATTATGGGTTTTATTTGCATTTGCACAAGTTCTACACATTCCCAAGACTTTTGAGTGATTTTGAAAACTAATTGCATGATTGATAGCATGCAACCATAAGAGAAATATACACTGGCAATAGACTATATGAAGGGAACATACTATCATTGTTACATAATTAATTAGATGGTTCTGAAAAATACAAATTTCCCTTTATAAAAATAAATGTGAGGTTTGAATGGTTCTAAAAAGCAGATTGCTTGGTATAAAATTTATGGGATTTCATACATCATGATGACAAAATTTATAGGTGGAGCAAGAAAAACACAAATGTGCTGCTTTAGTCCATGCTTTCCATTGAGCTATCCTCAGTTTGCCGTAAGACTTGGCAGTCCGGAGATGCTCCCTCGCAGTATGGAACAGTCTGTCAAGGTGTTTGTCTATGTGGCCTGATAGCTTGTATTGGCAGTGACTGGCACTGAATCGGCATGCCAACCAGAGTTTCCTCTTACCCCGACTGACCACTTGGCCTCTGGCGTGCACTGAATTCAGACAGCCTCTTCATTCTCCACACAGGCTCTTTTATAGCCACGCACGGAAGATTAATGGAGGTGGTGAGGTTAACAAAGGTGGTTTCAGAAGGAGCTCCTTCACATCACTGCATCTCTTTAGAAACTCACTTTGACTCCTGAGGGATGGCTAAACCACAAAGTGTTTTAATGCTTTTGAGGCTGTCGGCTGTATTTGGGCTTATTTTGTTATGGGCAGATGATATGTGAAGGTGAGGCGTTTGCAGCCCAGTTGTTCTGTTGTTTTAATAGGAGAAATCTTTCTTTGGTGTGCATTTTGAAATCATTCTGCAGAATTGAATCATGACTAAGTTTGTGTTTTGCATGAGCTTCAATTTCTTGGGAATTGAGTTCTTCAATGCCCAACTGTGTCTTATCTTATCAGTGATCTTCAGATGACCGCTGGCCACTTGTTGGGCTTCAGCTTTGCTTAAGCAAACCACTTCAGCTTGCGTGTGACGTTAGTTTGTGAGTGGGAACGGAGGTGTGCATTAATCATGCTGTCATCACTTTCAGACCTGCTCCCTTATGGCCTCCTCAGAATATGAACCTTGCATCATGGAAGAATAGCGAATGCATCATGCGCAGTCAAAATCCAAGATTGCAAGTGTTTAGTGGTCTAACAGTCTTCTGCCCAGACTGCTACCAAAGACTTACTATAATGATAACTGTTAGAAACGCTTGAAGACGCCTGACACATTTTCTGTTGTGTTTCCAGCACGAGTCATACACAGAACATCATCTTGGGATATGATCTGATGTGAGACCTTGGCATGAAATACAATTGCAAAATGTTACGCTGTCATACGATAGTATTAAAGATATCTCTTTCTGGATGAAGCACTCTTGCAAATGATTGCTATTATGTGTGAAGCTAACACTGCCAAAACTGTGTTGTGAATGGAAAAGCCTTAGCTTAATGCTGTCTTTTCCACTAATGGCTTCGAAGAACTTAATACGAACTAGCAAACAGTTTAAATAAGAAAAAAAAAACCGTAAAAACGTGAACATTGCTTGTATCTTTCCAGTTTCAGAGCAGAAAACAAAAATTTGACACGGCTAAATAAAATGTGAAATTCACAGAAAAATATAGGTGTTATCATATGGCTTTTACAACATTTTATAGTGAGTAGGGAGGAAAAGTACCCGTTGGCATGTAGTTAAAACAAGAAAGCATGAAATGCAAGCAGGGGTCTTTTTCAAAGGAGGCTGAATAAAGCACACTCTGTGGAAAGCAAAGAGAGTGTAACTCGGGTGACATTTACAGCAGTGAAACAGAGTACGAACGGTCTGGGAGCGCACTGGGCCATGAGACGGCAGCTCGAGCTCAATGGGGGGACCTTAAAGGAGTGGGGAGTACATTGGGACAGAATGGATACTGGTGCTGAGGGATGCAGGGTGAGGAGGGCAGGGGTTGAGGAGTGTAGTTGTAAGTGTTTCCCTTGTGTGACACTGAAACTCAACACTCACCTCCTCTCCTGTAAAATGACTGTGTCCGCTTGGCCACCCCTGACGGGGATGGAGGGGAGGCCTGTCCAGATCCACACAGCTCCAGTGTGGGTCACACGCGGTTTGTCCTGCCATAACTAGTGAACCCAGAAACTTTGAACTCATAACTGTCGAACAGGACTTTGGCTCAGACCAGCACATTAATCAATACATTTGCTTGTGGACACATTCATGAACAACAACATCTTGAGACAAGTCAGTTGCAACTTTGTCCTGACGATGTGAAAATACAGCTCCAGTCAGGGCAATAAAACATAAATGGATCAGGTTACATCATTACTGGTACTGTGAGTGCACAGCATATTTCTAATGAATGTAAACAAGCAATTGCATGTATTAGGGATGAATGTGAATGAAGATAGAAAACTCTGAAATGATGATTTAAAGCATCTAATTTGAAGTGAAAACTATGAATTTGTCACATTTTTTTTGGGGGGGGGGATGAATAATTTTCATCAATATAGTTTTACAGTTTTATCATTCAAGGACATAATTAGGAAATGCATTGTTTTCTTTAAACATAACTGAGTGGAAAATGGTCAAATTGAATCAGGTCATAACTTTTGAAAACTTTTCCGCTTCAATTCAAATGTGGCCATAACTTTTAAATAATATGTCTGTTCCAAAATTTGTCCTCTCTGTGGATCTTCAAGTCTCTGTCTTAACATGCAAGAGCTACTACATTCATGCACTACAGAACAGGAAAGCCTCCAGTTATTTTTGACATAAAGACATATCATGAGCCATCTTTGCACAGAGATTAAAGATTCTCTGAGGACAATGCACATCCCCAAAAATATTAGCGCCTGTTACCCGATGCAATAAAAGGCTTTCTGTGTAAGTGATTTACATAAATACATTTTCAACAGCGCAGGAAAAGTGACAACTTCAACACCTCAGTAATTACTTCCACACAGAGAGAAGTTGAGCTGGAGTGCAGCTCTACTTTGGGTGTGTTTGTTTTGGCCTTTTGCTAACACAGGGTCACAGGTATCGCACCTGATTCATGACTGGCTCCTCTGTCCAAAGGGAACTTCATGTTGTCCTTGGCTGAACACTGAGTTCCCCTCACTATCTCACACTCTCTCACACATCAGCAGACACATAAATGCACGCACACAAACCCCACCAACTTGTAAATACTATTTGGGGAGTTTCTGTTCATGCCATCTTGGATTTGGTTTATATAATCACATACACAGGCATGCGCAAAGACAACACATGAGTGCAAAAGGGCTTTGCGTTTAGCCACATATTAGAAATAAAAAAAAAATACTTGTGCATGCACACAAATCAATTCAAACATGTGCGGACTATCTTTGGGCTTGGTCAACAAGATTACACACAGATGCAAAACACATGCACACGCATAAATATATAAATGGCTTTTATGAGTTTAGCGTCTGTCTCTCAGTCTCTCTCTGTACAGACGGGAAAACTCTGCACTCTTCTCATTCTGGCTGACACAGAGCGTATCTGTGCGAGCATCGCTGCCCTCCCCGTGTGTTTTGCTGATCCTTAACTAAGTCAGCTTTAGGTCTCCAGTTTTACGGGTTAAATGGAGTCAGCTCCAGAGGGGGGACTTAATGGGAGGTTCTCAAGACAACTTCAAAAAACTTCTTCCCCTGTTGCTTTGCTACACATCTTTGTCTCATCTTCCTCGCATCTCCTGCCAAGTCTCTCAGTTGGACCTCCATGCTCAACAAGGAAAAACCCAGAGAAAGAGAAGGAGAAAGACAGAATGCTGCATTTTATCTGGATCCTAATAACGGCATGGACCAAACTGGCTGGGGTTATGAAAAAGATTTAAGACAGCGAGTTCCTTCTGTATGCTAGACTTTAGTGCCAAGAAGATAGATGGTTTCATTATGCTTTCTCATTGTGTCCATGTGTCGGGTGACTACACAGTGTGCCAGAACTTTACACTCCATGATATGCTCAAAAAACACTCTTGCAACTGATGGATCACAGTGAGAAAATTCAACTGTTAGTACAGGTTTTGAATGGTGGTAAACCTGCAATGATTTATTTTAGCTTTTTAAAATACTAAAAAATATGTCCATAGATAAAATGAATTAAGCAATCCCTGTCTCTATTGGCTCTCCATGGCTGCGCTCAGTTGTTTGATAGTGAGGGTAGGAACTTCTTCCTTTTTAAATGCCAAGGCTAAGGCTCGGACCTGAGGTCAGACATTGAGCATAACAGTGCTTTTATGGCTCTGATCCAAATCCGCTGCCTTTGTAGCAGCCACAGCGTGGATCATTATAAGATTTGTTCTAAAGAGTGATGGTTAACCACAATGCGGCCCCGTTGTCTGAGAGCTGAATGGTCTCCTGGGTTTAGACAAACGTGGAAAGGTTTGTTGAGCGCTGGGAAGCCCCACCAGCAGAAGATCAGGACTGGCTTTTTGATAAATCACAGCCGCTGTAGTAGGAGCCCAAAAGGCCAGCTTCTAGTCAGACTTGAAACTGGTGTGCTATGAAAATCAATCTGAAACTTTGTGGGAACGCAAACAGCACAAAACACACTCACACAAATTTAACCCTGGAAATGCCAGTAAGAGTTTATAGTAATATCATTAGCAGGTGTTCACTTTACAGCACCTCACCTTTGGTAGGTTTGACTGAACATTAATTTCATTTGTGCCAGGAGGCAGATAAATTAGCAGCTCACTCACAAACTTTGGATGTGTGGAGACATTTTTGTAACTGTTAATCCCCCAGTGCTTTCCGTGACACCTTGTTCCCACTAAACCCATTATGACGCAATCATAAGCCCTTGCCTGAACTCAGGCCTAACCAACAGCTATGTGTTGATGGAGCTGAGGTTACTCCTTTGCATAAAAAATGATTTAGTGTGCAGTAATTTAAAACCACTGCATCGCGTTCATCAATAAAGATTACTTACTCTCTTAGGAAATACTGCAGTCCAAAAAAATGCCGTGCTCTTAAAGTGTAATGTTTAATCTTCAACGCTCAATTATTTTCAAATGCGTTCATTATTTAAACAAAATGCTACAATTATTTAAACAAATGTACTGACACAATTCATTCAGATCAAAAGAAAGACACACTTTCGGTTTACAGGTATGTTTTTCTGGTTTTTTTCCCCTGGTTTTTTTATCTTGATGAAAATTATGATGAATATACAAAAAAAATGTTGGTTAACCTTTCAACTGTAATATAAAATTTAAAAGCAAACAAACAAACAAACAAAAACAATTCCCACAATTGTGTTTGTGTCTGCCTTTTTATAGCAAAAATAATGATTCCTTCCCTAAACATTTGAAAGAGACACAAAAGACCTGGACCCGGGGCTTTTAAACATCACATTTTCTTCCCTTCTTGTATCAGAAACCCTCCCTCTCTCTCCCTATCTGTCTTTTTTCCTTCCACATACTTCATAATCACATAGCAACCAACAAAGCCAAGACAAACAGGAACACAAGGATTATTCAGTCATTTTTATCAACATCTTCTTCACTTTCCTTCCCTGAATGATGTCTGGCTTTGTAAATATTTCCACTAAACAGTTGAGTCTCCATCAGGGCTTACAGTGGGATTACAGCTCAAATTACTGACTCTGTGGCTCATTTACTCTCCGAATCCACGGTTTTCAGAACAAAGTTGCATGTGGACATGTCCAGTGATATGATAATAGCATGAAATGAGAAACACATTTCTCTTTCCAGCGCTGCAGAAAGGCTTTTATGTGTAATGTTTGATGTTACAAGTTGCAACACATAGAGGATGTGAAAGGCAAGGGCAGAGACAAAAGTAAAGATTTTCTGTGGTATGAAACTGTGGATCTAAGGGGGGGGGGGGGGAGCGCATAGAT